>CM021110.1:91374338-91425678 GCA_007115665.2 Sequoiadendron giganteum | reverse complement strand
TTCAAGATCAGATTAATAAAGTTAAAAATTGCAGAACACTGATTCAACCCCCCTCTCAGTGTTCCTTGATTCCAATAGTGGTGTCATAATTATTTCCACTGTTTGGTGTAAATCCACATCAGTTTCTCCAATATAATCAATAAAGGACTTTTCGGTGCAACAAAAGAAATTGCAACCAACACCCACTCCTCGACTCATATAGTTACTAGTAATGGGCTCCTAGGTAAATCTAGCAAATGTCTCCCCACTTCAAAAACTAAAACTAGGAGATATTTTTCATGCTAGTGCTAGGGAAGAGATACTCCAACAACATGTGGACAATGTAGAGCAACTAGAAGAGGTGATTCAAAACTGGTGTAGAATCATAACTATGGTGGTAAAAATGTTCCAAAAAATGCTCATATAAGCTCAATCATAACTAGATATATAGAATAATCTTGAGCTGGTAATTACACACGAGTAGGGACATAATGATACAAAAGCGGGAAGCACACACGAACACAAGGTTTTATCATTCAGGCCAAAAATGAACAAAGACAATTCTGGTGGCCAAATTGGGTTGCCATAATCTTTGCAAATAACATGCTTATGTATCATAGTCAACCAAAGCTAATTTCTTCATGCAAATAATTAAAATCTATAATCAAAACCCATTTTAAGAACTGAAAAACGCATGATAAATGAAACCATGTTACACCATGAAACGTAAAGTATCCATAGAATAGTAAAGTATATATTACTTGTATAAGAATCTCTTTTAAGAAGAATGGTGTTTCCAAAGGTGTCTTTCTTCAAACCCTAAGCTAAAATAGTATATCTTTTTAAAGATATTTACATATATATCACTTAACATTTAAGCCCAAAAACCAAGACAAAATCCACTTAAACATATTCTAGACCCAACACATAAATGAGCCCTAGGAATTCCTTATCTGGGTCATGGCCAAAAAATTCTAGTAAGAACCAGATCATTCCTCAAAAAGCTCAAATTCCTCTAGCCATTCAAAATCATCTACTGGCTTGAACTGGTATAGCTTGCGCATGAACTTATATGCAACCAGTGTGCGCCCACGGTGCACCAGAAGCTCGACACCATCGATATCTAGCAGGAAGGAGTAATAATGTGGTACCCCAACTAGTAAATGTAGATCTCATGGTCATGGGATATCGACCCCAAGTTGTGTAACATTGAGAATGAGATCCAAATCCCCAAGCAAATGTGGATAAAATAGTTTGTGGGTCATTTACCCAATAACATCCTTCGAAACCCTAAGATCAAGAATAGAAGCTACAAACCAAGCTAGTATATTTGTATTTAAATGATGTCGCTCCTCGGAAACCAAAAATTTCCTTCCCAAAATGAGTTGAACGACCTTCATTGTCACCAACCCTCTCTCAATCAACACCAGTTTAAGAAGTTGGTTTGAAATTTGGCCTAAGAATGACAACTAACTTTGATCACTCTTGAGCAATATTGGAGTTTCCATCGTGTACATAAATTCAAACTCTCAATTTGTCCCACCATTATTCCAAACTTAAAAGAACTATCTATGTGTGTAATCATATAGGAATAAGGCAGAATCCTTTGAGATAAATCAAGGTACTAAAACACATGAATGAAGTAATGGTGTAGTAGTGGTTAATGATTCCAAGGTAATCCTAATCTGGCGTGAGCACATAAGAAATCTAGACCATCTGCATTGATTGGAAAGCTGGCATGTGTAAGGGAGAACATGTTCTCGATGGGTGCAGTTTCTGATGGGAAGGTGGCATGTTTTAAATAAACTCAAAATTAACTCTCGTAGAATGACAGCATGACCATTACGAAAGATGGGAATTACCATCCAAATTTTTGGTAATACTTTCCTATAAAAAAGAAATAGTCATAGAAACTTCAATAAATTTAGAAAATGCTATTAGAGTGTGTACATTTTAACATTATATGGATGTTTAAATGAAATTTCATCTATTATATGTTCTTTGAATTTTTTTTTAATTGATTCTTGTTTAAAATTTTGTAATTGATCACAAACCTGGGAATGTTGTTTTGTGAACACATTAAGCTCTCTGAGAACATTTGATTTCTTGGGATTAATTTTTTAATAAAAATATTAATTACTATGTATTCAATGCAAAACTTAGTGAATTGTTACTAATTTTTTATTTCTCCTTATGCTTATAATATACTCCATTATTTCTAAAGATATTTTTTTATCTATTATTTAAATTATTTTGAAATAAGTTTGAAATCATTCTTATTGGATCTATTGTCAAACTAGTAGAGATGGTTTGGGTATGTGTTATATAGGTTTATCATTTCATTGCTACAAGGAAAATTGTACCACTAGATATATGAGGTGTATTAAAAATCATTACGTAGATTCCAGAGGAGGAGAAAAAATTAACTATATGCCTGATTTTTAGGGCATCCATTATTTATTGGGAAATAAGTAACATGTTTCATCTTTTAATTTTTCTATTTAAATTTGTTATAATCAACTTAATTTGATGTTATTTTTTTAAAGAAACACCTCAAGTCCCTACTCACTTATGTGATTATATTATTTTAGACTTTAGTAAACTATATATTTAATATTTCCCTTGTCTAACACAATATTTGGTTAGTTCTATGGGTGTTTTATATTTTATCTATTGTTACATATTTTAATTCTTAAATGACAACTCTAAATGATCCCATGTTTATAGATGTATATAAAGGGGAATTGAATAAAATGATGATTCCTTTTATATGTAGGGGGTTTTTAACTTGATATAGTTTGGCCACTCTCCTTATGGGATGTATGAAGTTTAGGATTGTTTGACTATAGAATTCACATTGTTAGTAGGAAAAAGTACTATTATATGTCCAATAGTTTGTTGATATATTCTTGGTAACTTATAAAATTAGTAAGAGGTGCACCCAAAACACCCCTAGGAATCAAATGGGGGTTAGAAAAAATCAATACCCTATTACAATCAAGAGTTGACTAGATTCAACTATAATTGGACCTACTTAGAATCCTTTGAATTAATGTCATCCTCTACAACCTTCGTAGTAAGGTGTTCTTGATGAAAATTCTTCCACCACGAGGAAGAACATGAAACCTTCAAGTGAGGATAATATAATGCCAAGTGACCAATATAAAATCATTGTAGACACACAAAAGGGATGCCTTCATAATCTGAAGATTGGAACTAAGAGCTATCCCCAATCTATAAAACAACCTCCATCAAGGGAGGTGAAGACAAGACCAATTCTGTAATGATACAAGTATAGGTGGTGTGAGATAACATGGCAGTGACATTAGCCACCATAATGCCATGCCCCAAGGAGTTACCAATGCCCATATAACATGAATTACACCAAAAATGGAGTGGGAGATTCAAAGTTGTACTTATAAACCTAAATGATTTTTCTTCATTTCTTTAAAACATTATTTTAAAAATCTTTGGACAAAATGCATGTTTTTACAAGTTTCAATTAGGGGTTCTATTATGCTACTAAGAACTTAATCTATAGGAGAATGGTGTTGTGTTTGAGAGGTTTGTTATAATTTGATATAAATGTTAATCTAAACTTTATTTATGTTTATTTGTCAATAACATAAGTAAATATGTTCACATTTTTTTTGTTAATTGACATATGAGTATTTGACAATTTTATTTATTGAATGAGTAGGAGTAAAATATGATGATGCTTTTGATTTTTTAATAATAACTCCTATTTTAATTTTTTCTCTAAACTCATTTACATATAGCTAAAAAATATACAATTATTTGCTACACTTTCCATTCATTAATGTGTAATTTTCATGTTATATAGATTTAATGTAATTTATACACTATAAAAATGAAAATACACAAAAGTTAAATAGTAACAACTTCCTTTTTATTTGTAATGCTATGTTAAAAATAGTATGATTGTTGATATTATCAAGGACAAACACAAAATACAACAATGTGCCCCATGCTGAAATATTGTAAAGGTAGTGACTAATAGTTTTTAGAGGGTTTAATAAAGAACAAATATAATGATTGGATGTGGTTTATAGTTGTAGAAGAAAAAATTCTCTAGAGTTATTTTAAAAAAGTGAAAAAATATTAAATTTTTATGTAGACCACTTGTAGAATCTAAAATAGTGCATGTTGGAAGAATTTTTTTAATATTAAGGAAAGATAAAACTTAAAGTCAATTTGACCAACACAATTATGTTTCACATGTCATATTTACTTCTACCAAAATTATCTTGACCCAATTATCTAAAATAAACTCTTTTCACAAATGACCTTCTATTGAGGACACACATTTTTATCATGATGAATTTTATTATATAAGGGTCATAATTTTCTATTTATATGTGTCAATTATGCAAATTAATTTCCACATCAATAGATCAACTACTATTTGAATTCATACCATCAATAATCTTGACCACCCAAAACACAGAAAAATAGGAGAAAAAGTAACAACAAACAAGATGAAAGAAACTAAGCAATGAAATTATAATAAAGGCAACATGTATTAAATCTAGTTTTTCAAAAAACTGTGTAAATAGACATTCATAATGAATAATATATACATCAACTATTGTAGGAAAAAATAAGACATCCATATATTTAAACTCAACAAAATCAAACATCCAAATATTTCAAAATTATAGATAAACAACACCTATTATTTGTTGAAGGCTAAATTTACTAAAATTACTTTTAAAGTTTGTGAGTACATGCCTCTCATAAAAATATGCACAATCTATGATAAAACAACTTAAACTTCCACCTTTCCTCAAAATAATAATTCTAAATATAACTTTTAAATTATACCTTTATAAAATTAAACACATTAAACATAACTATTAAATATTTATATTAAACCTACAACATACACATCACACTTGAAGTACAATTATCGATTTCAACTTTTATATTACAGGAACTTAAAATGCCAACAACATTCGTTTAAGCTAATACATTTCCAAATTATTAAAATGGTAATTATTTTCTTTAAGCTAATATATTTTTAAATTATTATTAATAATAAAGATTGTATTATAATGTAAAGTTTTATAATAAAAATTCAAACCAAAAACAAATCAAAGAAATGAAATGCACTTCTATAAATTTGTCACCCTTCTCTAGAATTTGCGGCTTGCTATTTTAAGAAGCACATTCGTGACATACTTTTCTTGGAATCTTAAATGTGGCCAAGTTTTTTTAACAATAAGAAATTATTTCATCTTCATTCACGGTTATGCTTTTTTTCCAGAAACCACTGCTATTTTTTATCTGTAGTATTTACTAAAATCCCTAAAACTCAAATTTCATAATAAAAAATGAGCTTTCCAAAAATACCTTCTCATCGTATTTCTCATAGGGAATCATGTAGCACAGAGTTATCAAGTGTTGAAACTTCAATTTCCTCCTACAAGTGGTTTAACATGTGAATAAATTTTTTTTCTTAAATAACCCACCTACTTTGGCATGACAAGTAGACTTATCAAACACATGCAGTTAGAAAATGGGATGAAAATGACCTAAACATAAATTATGTAGCAGGCAATAGATGCCATCATCTTTATCTGGATACATCTTGGCTTGTCAGAGGCCATTAACTCCAAAGATGTATTTCTATTTGTTGAGGTTTTTGGTTTTACAAGGTGTCATTAATGGATTTGAAATATACTATTCTTACTGTTCAAATGGGAGCGGTAACTAGGATGGAGGTGAGGGCAACCAGGTTTTGATTCCATCAATAGAGTAAGGAATGATGGTCCTTGAATAGATGGGTTGCAAAGGACAATAATGATTACATTTTTTTAGTGATCTTAACCTCCTTTAACCTACATTACATAAAAATACAATAGATATTTACAAAAGTTTCCTAAAGTAATGTTCTATATGAAAGTTGTTCTCCTTGGTTTCCTAAGTCTTAAATTGTTGGAACTTTGTTGATGAGCATCCTAATCTATAATTAATTCCATATTTTGTTTTGATAAGTATGCCTTTACATGAAATTGACTAGTTATCATTCAAACTGGTTGAGGTCATATACCTTGTAGTTTTCTAACCTTTTGTTTATGTTTCTATTTATAGGTTTTATTTTAGTTGACATGGAAAATATTAGAAGTAGTTGTCACCATTTTTTTTTTTAAATATTAGACTTTTCTAATTTAAAAAAATGTGGCATTTTAAGACCTCCTTTTGTATCATATCTTGGTGCACTTACCCTACTAGGGTCATTGGTTCCCACATTAAAGAAGAAATAGGAACAATTTGTACAAAAAAAGAAAAATCTCAAGGAGTAAGTCATTTCTAAAGTAGTTCACATAGTGAATAAAGCCTAAGAAGAGAAGTTGAAACAAATACAAGCCTAATAACTCCAAACCAACCAAAGGTTGGACAAGCTAATATTAGGGAAACCAAAGATAAGTAAAAAAATAAACGAGTACATTAAGGAAACCAGAGCTATCAAGAGATACACAAGGAAGAAGAAAAATGTACATAAATATACCTTCTTCCCCTTTTGAAGAAACCAATGGGTCCACTAGCCAATAGGTACCTTCCCCTCAACATATTTCTAATATACTATCCTCTCTTGCCAATTCTCCTATTCATTAAAGAATTTTTAGAAAAGAGAACAACTCCATCCAGTAGCTTCACCATAATTGCTTCAATTATTGTTGGTTGGCTCATAACTGGATCTTTCTAATATCTCATCTTTCCAAAAATTTAAATTGGGAGACATACTAGAACACATGACAAGGGAAGATATTCTCAAGAAGCATATTGATAACACTGAACAATTAAGAGAAGTTGTCAATGATATTGAAAATAAATATCATCATATAGGGGTGCCTTTAGAACCTTTGGTTGCTTAGATAAATATTTTGGTGCATGGTGTACTCCAAGACTCTAAAGTTTAAAAAATATGATAGAGCATAGAATAGACGAGGAAAGGAAAAAGTGTGCAACCACATATTCCACCTTAGATAATCAAATCAGTACACTAAAGAATACAAAGGGTGATATTAATGCTTTGGATCAATTTTGTCTCCAATGGACAATAGTCAACACAAATATGAAATCACAAATGGACCAAATTAAAGAACATATTCTAAAAATAGAAAAATATTATGATGCACTCATAGATTTAGATGGTCAAACCTGAGGATAAATGGAGACTTTACATTCATAATTTTAGCAGTTGCAAGACCATGCCTAGATTAGACAACTTGTCAATTGTGTCAACTCTGAGAAATTAGTTTAAGGCTCGCACATGTCATAGGATACCTCTAAGAATAAAAAAAACTAGCTTAGCAAATTTATATCCCCACAACATGTTGCATAACACCTTTTGCACATATCAATGTGCAAAATAAGCTACCCCATCTTGCTAAAGCTCAATGGGACAACACTTTTGATAACCTTGAGGAGATCTACAAATCAATCCTACTAGTTCAAACTTTTTCCATATAGAGCTTTTTCTTGAGGAAAAGATAATTTTTTAAAAGGGGGGATGATGTTAGCAGGGGAATGACTAGAGCCAAAGCAATAATGGAATTCCTACCAAAAATCTCCACAAAGAGGTTGCAGAGCTCCTAGTTGAAGAGAAACCCTTTGATAAAATAGTAGAATTTTAGGGACATGTCCCACCTAATAGATATATGTAAAAGAGAAAATAGAATGCAAAAATAGCAGTAAAAAGATATATAGAAGGAAGAAAGAAAGGATTTTAGATGCTCAAAATAGTAAGGGGATAAGCCCCATAATTTATGTGCATGATGGATAAGTGTATATATATAGCCTTTTGTTTATATATTTCTCTATCAACTAGTCTATTCACGGTCTTTATTAATCTCTAATATGTCTCTTAATATTGAGTATGAGGTATAAACACAACATATAGAGATTGACTGGCACTCAATATATTGTTCTGTGTTTACCCCACTTTCTTGCTAACAAACATCTCCTCCCACATTCACTCACCACAAATTCATATGATCCCAATATCCACCTCAAATAGTAGGGATGTTAATTATGGTCCTAATTGTATATTTATTAAAAATCTAGTATATGTTTATTATTTGATCATTATAGGTAGTTCTATATAGATGATCTTCTAAAACATATATCTATCACAAATGGTTATTCAATATTAAAAATCTTAGGTTTTTATATTACTATCTTGGACTTAAAGTGTGGAAAAACCTCAATTAGATTTTTGTATCTCAAATGAAATATATGTCATGTCATTTCTCAAGAAATTTAGGATGCAAGATTGCAATATCATGTCAATACCAATGGAGATAGGATTATAACTTTCCTATCTCAGTTGAAATATATGTCATGTCATTTCTCGAGAAATTTAGGATGCAAGATTGCAATATCATGTCAATACCCATGGAGATAGGATTATAACTTTCCTAGATGACATGATCCATCATTTTGGGTTAATTCTACTCATTGTTGTAAGTTGATTGGAAGTCACATTTACTAGACCTACAATATGCTATATAACTAAATTTTCAGGTATCTTTCAAGGTTCATGTGGGAGCCTAAGGATTCACACAAGAAAGAAAAAATCATGTTGGAGATACATCTATTATACAATGAAGTGTGGCCTAGAATATAAATAGACTAAAAAATTTCCTTTGTAGGAATACATGATTGTAAACTATGTAGGTTATTTGAATTATAATATATCTACTTCAAGATTTATTTTCTTGTTGAGATCTAGCCTTATATCATTAGGGAGAAAAAATAGTGAACTACTATTTCTCACTCTTCCATAGAGTTAGAATACCATGAAGTACTATAGTTATGTTACATTTTGATTGGCTTGGGATGCTCTTTAGACACATCCTACAATTATATTTTACAATAATAAAAGTGTGTTGAATCTTTTTTGGAATCCCATTTTATTTAAGCATACTTTAAACACATAGGGTTTCTATGCCACTACATCTATAAACATGTCCAACTATAGATTATTCAACTCTGGCATTATTTCACTCAAGAAATGTGCTAACAACATTACCAAATATCTTGCACTAGTAAAGTTTGAATCCTTTCAAAATTTCTTAGTTTAGCCTCCTAATAAAAGGATCTAATAAGGGGGGATTTTCAAAATAAAATATTATTTTACATCATTAATAATAATACTATTATTTTAACGTTAGTAATTGGTTGGGTACAATAGTTGCACAATTTTCTTCAACCAACTTTTATAATTATATATATTTCCTCCCATCAATAATATCATTTACATTGCCTTTATGATATTCGATTATAACATCATATGAAAGAAAATAAATAAGGTACATCACAATTTACCTTGTAAAGTTTATATTATGTAAAGAAGGGAAATTATCAAAGGGTAAATTACTATCACTAATAATATGATTATAATAAATATTGGAATCAATATCACTAATCATAGGAGAATTATAATCAACATGAAAATCATGAACAAGTGAAGATAACACATCCAATAGTGAAATTACAGACATGACAAGTTTCATGAAAGCTGAAAAGTAATGTTCATAAGGAAATAATGCTTCCATAGAACAATCATTACTTACCTTTCAGAGAAATGATATAATTTTAAATTAAAGATCAAAGCATCAAATGTTATAAAGTATAATAACACATTATAATCCTTGATATGAACATATATAGAAGCAAAAGACAAGGGTTGGTGGCCATTTATAGTGCATGGACCAATAATAAATCAAATACCTATGAAGGTGGAAGAAGAAGAATTTTAAATACAATCCTGGTGGAGTAAGATTAAATAGGTTCACCAAAATGTAAGAAAATAAAATATACTCTACATTATTTTAAATTATCTTTTTTTTTCTATCAACAACCAATTAACACATTCATTAGATCATAAACTAATTATATAGTTGAGAAAAAAACATATAAATGATAAATGCCAAAAAAAAAAAAGATAAAAAATCATTAGCTATTTTGATATCTAAGTTAGCAACCATTAGAATCATAGATTGCCTCTGGTCTTGATAAGTGAGCTCCATTCCTGTCATCAATTCGAATTCAAATTTTGAACGGCTACATTCCTTTAGTCTTGATAAGCAAATGAGAACACGACCGACTCCATTCCGTAGATCATAAACTGTTGGGTCGATCTGTTCGTTGATCCTCCCAACAGTTATCTAAGTATCAATGGCTCCGCGCCCTTTCAATACTTCCTGTTTAGGAAATCGTTTTATTTTCTTTGCTGTAAAGTTTCTCTGTTCCATTAGAACATTTCTGAGCACAGCACACACTGCTGCCCACCAGAGCCAGAAAATCTGCAAAATTGCGCACAAACACAGCCACAATGGTGGTCACAAGGATACACAGAGACCTCAACAGAAACGAGTATTGGGCTCCACCACCTCATGCACAGGATTCATCATCAAAGGAAA
Organism: Sequoiadendron giganteum; assembly: GCA_007115665.2. Lineage (NCBI taxonomy): Eukaryota > Viridiplantae > Streptophyta > Pinopsida > Cupressales > Cupressaceae > Sequoiadendron > Sequoiadendron giganteum. Next base: position 91,415,248 of record CM021110.1, on the reverse strand, counting down.
GGTGAAGAACAAGATGAGGCGGAGCGCCAGCTGCACCAGATCTGTCATCAAATTCTTCACCAAATTCAGCGTAATGATCTCTCTGCTCTCTGCCCCAAACGCCAAGTAGCCCAGGACCCCAAAACACCCGTAGACCAGAGTGGAGAGAAACAGAGCAATAGCCAAAATTCCGCCAAATCTGTGCTTATCAGCGACGATCTCAAGCAGCAATATCGAGCTTGTCACAGCCATTGGAGAAAAGGAAAATGCCATTGTACACTCCTTCAAAATATCTCAAAACAGGCTGAGAAGTGAAGGTAATTGGGATCCAACAGACAGGCCCTCAATTAATATTAGCAAATGCACAAATGGGTTGCTGGGCATACAAATCAACAGCATCACTGTTAATATTGTCACCACGGTAGCTTGGTATTTCTAAACCATCCACAACTTCAAAATTCTCTTATCTGGGTTTTGCAAACTGCCCAGCCATCCACCCTACTTTGATTACAGGCTCTAAATGCATAGATTTCCAGCCTGGGTAATGAATGTGAATATCGGCACAGCGAAAGTGCGAGGGTCAATCCTAGGGATTGCTGGTTCTGGATGAGTGGAAATTTTCTCAATCCGGCCTGCTCTTTTAGACATCCAGTGAGTTTCTTCATATTATATATGTTTCTTTCTTTAATTCACTCACTAAATTGAATGATAGGATTCCAATAAAAGAGTGTCACTGAACTGGCTTTGCATTATTCATAATTATACACTGCATCTCTTGTGCTTTTGTTTTGCAACACACACGAATGCATGCATGTTTGATTGTTTAACATTTTAGCCCTTTGAATTCATCTATGTAGACTTTATTCTATGTCTTACTCTGCTAACTATTTTGTCCCGTTGCTCTTGATCTTGCAATTTATTTTCTTTGCAATTTATGTCCCCATATTTTTTAAAGTATATGATCCATCATGGTAATTTTGGAATTTCCCCATACGCATTTGCTTTATTGTGTTGACGTTGCTAAATGGCCTACCCCTCTGCTGTCAACAATTTAGCGACTAAAGCCCATTGGTGGACTTACAAGATTTGAAATGCATTTGTGTCTTTATATTGCAGCCACTAGATGGTCTCCCAGGAGCTGCATCAGCTGGTATTTCAGGAGCGCTGTTGTCAGCACCATCAGAACCACCAGCATTAGCATCATTACCAGCACCTGTCAATGCAAACAAATCATAAGTTCCCTGCTATTTTTTTAATCAGGGCTTCTGTGCAAAGGGTGAAAAATGTCCTTACATGCACAGCACACTTTCTGGAGTTAGTTTAGCTACTCAAAAGGCAACAAAAGTAAGCACAGCAGCAACAGATCCTCAAGCAAGTAGGAAACAAGTGGTCAATGAGGCAGAAAATATCAAAGATGGAAAATATCCATCTCCACCAACTATTGCAAACTCAATTCAATCAAGTGACCCTAAGAAATTGTAGTCAATCAACAACATGGAAGTAACACCAAATAATTTCAAAGCAGTGCAGTCTAGCAAACCCATGACATTGCAATCCTGTGGGAATTCTAGGGCCAAAATTAGCAGGGGAAAGCCAGATTGTCCAGGGGATGAAATTGTACGCCATCAATGGCACTGAAGAGTGTCTAGGGTATGAAATTGGAGAGAATCTCAGCCAGTGATGTAATGTGACAAAAGTCCGATGTTTAAGGAAGACGATGCATAGATTTCCAGCTAAATATGTATGCATCTATAGCTCTAGAAAAAACAGAGTCATATGATGCACAGCTTGTTCAAGAGTATCTGAAAGGCCTTAACACTAAATTTACAGGTATACAACTTTTCCAAGTTCAACTTAAATCCTACCTAGCTTACATACTCTTCTTAAAACTGCAGCACATTTTGAAATGAAAAATAAATTATTGAGAAGGCAAGATCTACCTTACCAGGTGTCAGACTGCAAAACGCCTTTCTTCAGCGATTACAGATGGTGACGGTTTAAGAAGCCAAGTCCAGAGGGGATTAAAGGCTTTTACAGCATTGTTCGCCTGAAAAAACCAAAAATATTTTATATGTGTCGTGAAATATCTGTCTTTGCTGAAAGAAGAGCTTTCTTGCAGCATTGTTTGCCACTGTTCAGATCCATTCATTGGAGCGTAAGTTACAATAGTATTTAAGCATTCATTTATATTTTAGGGTTTTGATATTATATTCTTGTTAAACAGATTATTTGTGCTTTATCAGATTCTTGTTGTCAAACCTTGAAAATCCTAAAGACTCTCATGGACCAGATCAACGGCCTCTGACTAAGATGCCACCACAGGTTCATTTTCAGTCATATTTAATAATTTTCTTTGCATTATTCATCAAGACTTTTGGAAATTCTATTTCTTATTGTGAAAATATTCAAATGTACATGGTTGTTTAATTTATGAGCATTTTTTTAGAATATCTAGGATATGGAATAAATTTCAATGCTATGTATTATATGGCTTTTATATTTAAGAATATTGAGCATGCTTTCATTTCAAAGTTTAAGTTTGTCCCTTAAACTTGTGGGGTCAGTAAACATTAATCAATGAGAGAGATAGCCTAGACAAAATTATTTATACCTCTAACTGTATCCAATTTAGGCTGAAGTGAGAACCTCCACTAAAATGTGAACAGGATGCCAAAGGACCCCCAACCCATTGGTTGCATTAATTGCATCCACCCTAGTACCCATCCAATCTGAGCAATAAGGAACAACTTTGTTTCCTACAACTTTAGTTTTCTTCCTAAAGTATAATTATATCAGTCAACATATGATCAATTTGGCAGTTGGCCATGAATGTCCCTAACATTCTTGGTGCAGATCTTCATTGCTCCATAAGAGAACGGACTTGTCCCTTAGACCTTGGAAGATAATTTCTTAAGGAATATAGACCTTTTCCCAATGCAGTTTGCTCCCTTTTCTATTTGGTTGTTTTCCTACCTCTCTTGCATCCTAAGCTAATGTTGGTCTTGAGCAATCTAGAGGCTAATTAACTGATGCACCTCATGTCACTAATACCCACAGAATCCTTTGATCTTCTTGAAGCTCAACCATTCCTCATTATTCTTCACATTTGGGACCATTCCTTCCTCATTATAGGCTAGTGGATTAAAGGAAATGATAGCAAGTTTTCTTGGATTAGCGATCAAGACCAAATTTATTGTTGTTTTGGATTATTATTTGATTTCCTCAGTTTTAGCTGAACTCTCAGTTTCAATGTTCTTTTCCTTAGGGAGCAAGCATTGAGTCACTTGATAGTTGGATTCCTTACACAATTGACATCCACATGATCATGGTCTGTGTAATGCACATAAAAGAATTTATTTTCCTTAATCTCCAACCTTTCAATCAAATCTTGACGCACACGAACATTTACATTGTCTCCTTCAAATTAGAGAGATTGAGAACAAAGGGGTTCTCAGCTGCATTGTGAGAATAGTTTAATGTCAAGGGCAATTTCTCAATGCAAAGTGTTCTTAAGTATGTTCTCAAAAAATTTAGTTTCAAACATCAAATGCTAAAAGCTTTAGCCTTGCTCAATTAAATGTTGAAAATTTTGATGCCAAAATGTTGGGTTTAAGTGTCTACTCTGTTCCATTGAGGAGGGAAGTGGATTGAGTATTTGTATTTTGGTAATTGTTTATAAATATTACTGCTCATATATAATTTTTCCATAAAACATGATATGCTTTTTCTATCTTCTAAATGTTGTTGTTTATCATTTACAATAGGTGTCTACAATATGGTTTCTTGATAGTTGTCTTGTTTTGATTGGTTTGAAATTGTTGTGATTTTAATTGATATTTTTTCTTAGTGAGGTTTGACATTTACTTGATTGTTTCTCTAAAAGGAAGCAAATCATGGGGGCATAATGAATTATCATGTAGTATGTGTATTGATTCAGTTGGTTTCCAGTTTCTCTAGCATGATTTCTGGCGAAGTGGTTATTTATGAATGTTAAATTCCATTGTAACGCTTAAGTCTCTGATATGGCTTGTTGGGTCCTTTTATTATCCTTCCAGCTTTGAGAATTTAGGAAGTTCTTTAGCAATATAAGTAGAGTTTTTTAAGGTTTCCTTTTATGTAAATAAATGCTTGGTTATTGTAAGTAGGCCTCCCTCCACTAACATTGCTTTTATAAGAAAATTGCATGGAAATGTGTGCAAGCTGTTGGGTTGGAAATTTATTTTTAAAAGGGTGCACAAATTATTTTTCTTAATACCCATATGTGCAATAAAACTAAAATAATATGCAAATGTGTAGTACTTCTCATCTCTAGACACCCATCACATAGAACAACTAAAAGAAATACCCTACATACCATTAAGGATATTGTATAGAAATGTAAACCCTTTTTCTCTTAAACAATGTGTCTCCCCTATACTCAATCCCAAACCCATAATATATATTTCTATACAAAAATCAAAATAACTTCAAACAAGACAGAGGCAATGTTTCTCCAATTTCAAACTTACAACTTATTACACATTTGATTGCCAATTAAAATGATTGTTGACAATTTCATTTGTCAATAGAAAAAATTTAAAAGCTTTCAATAAAGATGTAAAGAAACTCAATTTATTTAAATCAAATACAATTATTTGCAAGTTCATTTGATTTCATTGGTCTATGTTGTTTATACATTCCAACTCCACGCTTATACCTTTCTAAATTATTCCTTATTACATACCCTGCATATCATTTGGTTCTTTGCATCTGTGCTTTATTTCATTGTAAAACTCCAGTTATTTGCCCCCAAACTGCCATAATTCTCTTTCTTACTCATATTGGGTGTCATGTTTCCTTTATGCTGCCTCTTTTCAAATTATATCTTCTTTAATTTATGTGCAGTTTTGTTTATTCAAACTTTCTATGAATAGTAATTATTATGTTGTTCAAGAGGCACAACCTCTATTCGTCCTCCTCCACCTAGCCTTATTCACACTTCTCAATCTATCCTACGCAATATCACCCTTGTGCAGATCTTTTTTCAATCCCCCTCTATTTACCACATTGCCCCCAACTTCTATCTGCTATTGCAAATTAAATTGCTAATCAAATGGGCACAACCTTTACTTACATGCATTATGTCTTATTTTAATTTGCAATTTTAAATTTTAAATTCTCTTAACATAGGCATAGCCCCTCTTGCCGATTCTTTTTCCACATGTAGCCTCTTCTTCTTGCTCATGTCGCCTTTCCTTGGCAATTTTTCAATATATTTTTTTTTTCCATCTTCATGCTACCCCTTCTTTCTCAATGCATCTTCATATGCCTTCACTTCAACTTTTAATTTCTCTCATATTCATTTATTTTCAATTTTAAAATTCTAAAATACCAACTTATAATGGCATGATCCTATGCCTCCTCAAATATGCATATCACATTTTTTATTTTTAAATGTCTCTTTCTTGCCATCATATGCCTCAATTTGCAATTTATTTTTAAATTTATTGTTTTATTGTTGTTCTTTCTTCTTTTAGTGTTGACTCTCATTTAAAGTCTCCTCTTCAACTAACATTTCATTTCTCTTAAATTATATTCTTCAAAGGGAGCGATTATTTATTTTCCCCAACACATCCATTGGGTGCTAGAATAAATAATATGTAGATGAAGATACAATCACCAATTGAATATTCAAACAACAAAGTTGCCAATGAACTCATAAAAATTGAAGATGCAACAATTTTGTTGATATAGATTGATCATGCTCTTGCATCAAATCCCTAGTTGATATGGAAATGGTGATTTGGTTTAGGATTTTGTGGATCAAGACCACCTTTATGAGGGAATATATGTGAGAATTCTTGTTGATTAGGTCCTAGTTGATGGAATAGATTGTTCCTACACAAGCACCATTCTTGAATAAACAATTAATGATCTAGTACTCCTCTAGAATATTGTATTATCGTATGCCACATGGAGCATAATTAGGGGACCATTAGAAAGGATTGAAGTTTGAAATCTATTCTTGAATGCGAAGGGTGGAATCACCCACTTTCTATGGTGTGTTCTTTAGAACAAAATCCTTATTAGCACTCTTCCAAAATTCACAAAAAAAAGCCCTTTGGTAAGAATTTCATTGCACCTCTTGCACCCCAAGAGGTGAGGATTGAATCCTCAATTTTGTTTCGTGTCCCTTTATCACTTATCCCTCTTCCAATTAGTGCACATTCTAGTAAGGAATTTTCCATATACATGTCATCCAAGTGGACAGTCACTCTTTGTTCATTCATGCTAGAATTTGTATATTGTTCATTTTGATACCAAGCCTTTTTTTAAGAATTAAATCAAAGAAATAGATTATATTACATTAATAAATTAAAATTATATGACATATAATGAGACTCTTTGAGGAATCAACCTTGTTTGATCACTTCAATATAATGAAATTCTTTAGAATTGCATTTCTTGTTCTCTCATTTTTCATTGTGTTTCTTTCTATCTTTAATTCTTTAGTTATCTTTACTATTTATTTCTCATCCTTTACCGCTTTCTCCCACACCTTTTTTTAATGTTCTCCCATTCTTTTTGTCCCTTTTTATATCTTTCTTTTCAACTCTTCCTTGCTTTCTCTCAATTTTGTCTTCCTTCTTTCTTTTCTTAGTGTGTCTTTTTTCTTTCTCTCACTTTGTACTTTCTTTCTTTTTTGTATTGTTTTTCCCTTTTTCTTTTTCTTTTTATGTATTTCTCCATTTAACTATCTTTCTATTTTTCATCTCTTTTATTTTTGATTTCTCTTGTGCTTTTAATTTTTCTCTATTTTAAAAAAAAAAAACTTTATTCAATTGTCTCTTTCTTTCTTTTTTCTTTTTTGTTCTTTCACTCTCAATATCTTTTTAATTTCCTTATATTTTTGTTTCATAATCATTCATTTGTTCTCTTATTTGTTGTCTCTTACTTTATCTTTATTATATTCTTTCTATATATATTTATCTCATTCATTGTCTATGTACCTCACTTTTTCTTTATCACTCTTTCAATATTACCTCTCTTTGTTCTCTATTTATCTTTGCATTTTCTCTCTAAATTTTTCCATTCATTCTTTTTTATGTTAAATTATTTTCTTCTTTTATTTCTCTCAAATTCTTTATTTATTTACTCTCTATCTATTTGTCATTCGCTCTCTAGTTTACTTGTTTTCTCATATTATATATTTTTCTATGCTTCTCTTTCTTTCTATGTCTTTTTCTTGGTGTTTTTCTATTTGATTCTCTCTTTTTCTCTTGTATTTATTCGCTTCATCTCTATTTTTATCTTTATATGTTTCATCAATATTTGTTTTTTGTTCCCCGCTTTGTCACTTTTCCCCTCTTTTGAAAATCTTTATCTCTATATTGGTGATTCTCTCTCAAACCTTTTTATTTTTATTATTTTTTATATTTTTCAATCTTTGTTATTTCTCTATCTCCTTATATATGTAGACTATCTCTCTTTCTCCACGTTTTATCATATTATTTATCTTTTTATATTATTTTTCCTTTAACAGGTATGTATTATTTTCACATTATTTATTTATTTATCTTTATTTTTTAATATATATATATACACTTTTGTTCTCTTGATGATTTTATTTTTTTCTTTCTTTTTTACTTTCTCTCTTTTTACTTAATTTCATTATATCTTTTTTTCCTATTTTTCATATTTATCAAAATTTTCTTATTTTTTTATGTTTATATGGATTTTTCTTTTATTCTTCCTATTTTTTTTTCTTTTATTCTAGTTATCTCTCATTGTCTAAATATCTTTATTTCTTTTTAATGTTTCTTTACATTGTTATTTAGATTTTTTTGTTTCTTCTTTCCATCTATTTTTCTCTTTATATATGGGTTGGACCTTCGACCCTCAAATTTAATTTTTTGGCCCATGTAGAATTTGATCTACACCCTAGCCTCATGGGTCATAGGCCCTAGATTGATACACATTTATCCTATAGCCTAAAAACTTAGACCCTAGACCCTTAATTTTTGAACCCTAAACCTTAGAGGCTATGTCTTGTACTTGTGGAGCCTAGACCAAGAAATATTACTATTTACCCTTTACCTTAAACTTGTGGACGAACCCTAATGCTTAGGCTATGCTACTAGAGCTTCAAACTTCAATATTGAACCTTAGATTGTTAGATGATTAAGGCTTGGATCCAAGACCATGTATACTAGACTATGGTCCTTAGAATTCAAACATTGAGTTCAAGAAAATAATCATACCCTAAATATGAGAAATTGAACATTGTATGCTAGATGTTTACCCTAAAACTTGGAGCCTAGTCCTTGGGCCATATCCCTAGATTATAGATCATGAACCTTGACCAAGAAACCTATACCATTTATTGTGAGCTCTTAGAGCTTGGATTTGGGATCACTAGGACCTTAGCATTATGCACCCTCAACAAGAAACATATACCCTATCCCATAAATCCTTGGACCATTAGCATTCGACCACATCCTTAGAGCCTTAACTTTAGATACTAGGATGTCGACACTATACCCTTTGGACCTAGGTCATAAACTTGACCCCCAAACCGTAAACTATGTACCCTTATATTGTGTCCCTTGATTCTTTGCCTTGGAATCCAAGACTTCTTGAACATTACACATTGAGTACTTGATCTTGGGCCCAAGAATTTGGACTATAAATTGAAAGCATGGACCCTATAGGTCAAATCCTTAAACCAAACCTTGTTTCTAGACACATTATCCTAAAGCCTTTTTACCTTTGAAGTTGGATCCTAAACCCTAGAACCTTAACTTTTGGCCCATGAACACTATATTTCTAGCTTGGATTCATGGACCATGGAATTTAGCTACAAGGAACTATTATTGAATATTGTGATCCCTTAGACTCTATACTTTAGACAATTGGACCTCTCACCTTAGACCAAGAAACCTTTGCCCTATGCCTTTGACCATGGACATTGGACCATAAGTCCTAGATCTTTGACACAAGACCTCAGATTGTGGATGGTAGACCCTTGGAACCTAGGCCTCAAATTCAAGAGCTTAGACCTTGGACCCTATGATCTTTTTCTATCCATATTATTCCTTTCTTTCATTCCTTCTTTTTTTGTAGTGTATTTATTTTCTCTATTATTCCCCCATTATATTCAAGTTTAGATATCTCTATATATTTTTCCCTTTCTCATTTTTTTCTTTTTTTTTGTTTCTCTATCTCCCATTCTTTTATTATTTCTATAATTTGGTGCTCTCTCTTTCTACTTCAATTTCTCTTTATTTCTTGAAACCTTTTTTTTCTTCCAATCTATATTGTCTCCCTTTCGACCAATTTTTTTTATCTTTGTCTCTCTTTATAATTTTTCCTTTTAGTTTATCTCTTTGTTCTTACTATTTATTTCTATCCCTACTATGTCTTTCTTTCATTCCCTCTATTTTTGTAGTGATTTTTTTGTTTATCTTATTCTCTCTTAATCTCATAGTTTAGATCTCTTTAGATTTATTTCTCTTTCTCATTCTTTTCCTTGTTGATGTTTCTCTATCTCTCTCTTTTTTTAATTATTTCTTTATTTCCATTATTTGATGCTCTCTATATGTGCTTCTATCTCTTTATTTCTATTTTTCTTCCAATCTATATTTTTCCCTCTTAATCTTTCTTTTTGTCTTTATCTCTCTTTATAATTGTCTTTTGTTTATCCCTTCTTTCTTACTATTTATTTATATGTTTAATTCCATTTTGCATTACAAATGTTCACTATTTATTTCATTATCTTTATCTATCTCTCCTTTTATTCCTTTGTTGGCATTTCTCTTTCTTTTATTCTTTCTTTCTTTCTTCATTTGTTTATTTCTTCATTTTTCTATCTTTTTATCACTTTCCTTCTCTTTTTTCTTTTTCTTTTTTCTCTCTTCTTCCTTTTCCTCTCTTCTTTTCTTATTATTTTGTAAAATCCCCATCTTGGGCACAACAATTTTTTTTAATTTACCACAACTACCAACTTAACCGACTTAAAATATTCCAATTAGATTAGTAGTGTTAATTTCAGAAGTTTTTCATTTACCATGGTGACAAAAAAATCATCACCAGTTATATGCTCACACTCAAAAGTGCTAAGCTCCTATGGATAGAGACATTCCTAGACCCAGACCTAATCCTTGAGGGTTCATAGTGGCCATGCCTATGTATCCCCTCATGGGAATCAAACACTTCGTTGGTCGCCCCACAATAACAAAGGGAGTTCAATCTCCCCTATTCTATGAGATCTATTATCTCACCTTTAACCCATAACTATTAATTTAGTATGTGTAAGCTATCAACATAGTTAATTATAATATAATGATAATAATTTTGCCAACCAGTGTTGGTTCCATACCAATCATTACCTTACGTTAGTGTACAAATATTCACAATAATCACCAGGGGCATACCATAACATAATCCAAAGATCATATACAATTATTTTCATGAGATTACCTCCTTATTCACAAGTTGATTAGCAATGGTCAGATCATACACAGATCACAAGTATAACAGTGGTTGGATCATACACAGATCACAAGTATAACAGTGATTGGATCATACACAGATCACAAGTATAACGGTGATTAGCACATATGTACATCACAAGTACAACATTATTATCTCATTCGTATATCATAATTTCATTAGTGATTGGCTCCAACATATATCACAAATACATAGAGACAAGCTCCATCATACACCATATAAACATAGTGACGAGCTTCACCATCCATCACATAAACACAATAACAATGGTTGACTAACCATCATAATGGCTAACACATGTCCATAACGCATCTCAGATAGAAAGAATATTAATGCATTGCACAGTACACCGCGGGTCATATCCTTTCCATCGGTCTTCTGCACCATTGGACAAATGGGAAGAGATTCAATGAATCCCATACTACATCGCAGGTTTGTCCTCAACCCCACAAGGCTAGGTATATAGTCTGACAACTAGGAAGGGGATTTGATGCATCTCATACTACACCGTGAGTTCATCCACCATTCTAAGGGTTTCCCCAAGTAGTGAACCTACCAAACCCGATGGATTTCGAATTCAATCGCCTATAGGCCATTGGCGACAAGTCCGTCCACCCAGGAAGAAGTAGCTCTTGACATATACCACCTTCTAACATTAGTATTATTGTTAGCTATCTTCTTCATAATCCTGGGTAACACTGGTATTGGTCACTTTCATGCTCTCAATGACAGCCAGTGAACCCCCTCGATACAATGGTTAGCCCCAAATTACCGTTACCCTCATGGATGGGTCCCTACCTGTGCAATCGTTATCGTATCATAATCATAACCAAGGTAGCATGCTACCTTCACCTTCGTAAACTAGATGTATGTTGACTAATCCCTAATAGTAGCCCAGACATCAATTATTGGCACAATCCAATGACTTCTTGTCACTGCTCAAATATCTCGGAGGTTCACACTTGAGCAGGTCATACATAACATGAAACACAATCACAATCAACATATATATGGGCCTATACATAGAGGCCTATAGATATGGAGTCAATTTTCACAACACATAAAGTCACCTGGAACCAACATGAGATGGACTTACCTAACTTATACATATATTCAATTATCGATTATAAGTAGTTAAATCACATATATTTTTTCACATCATAGAAGTTATTAGATTTTTGTAACTCACTTCCTACCTATTTGGTACCCCTTTCAGTGTCAAATTGAAGCTTATGAAGGAGGAAAGGTCAAAACAATTAGGAGAAAGCCAAACCCTTGGAGTTATTCCCCCCACTAAACCCTCCCCTTATGGACTTGAGGTCACAGGGACATCCTTCACCCAAGGACCGCCTACATTTCTGCTTCCAAATAGATCAAAGTCACACGTAGTTCTCCTCACCAAGTCTCTCAAGGTTTCATATATATTGTTTCCCATAATCAAGGTTTTGCTAACACTTCCCCCCTTAAGGATATTGAGGTCTTGGATTGAACTCCACCCATTTTATTTATAATCTTGTTTTAGCATCCCAACTCTCTTACAAGTTCATCTCTTTGACCTAGGGGATAGGCTTATTACTTAATACAAAATTACCTTTGTTCACACATATAATAGGGAATCACTCCATTTGAAACTCATATAATAGGTTCATTTTTTAGGCTCTTATACTCAAGGGGTCAATAGATATCTTCGAAGAACATAAAACAATATTCATAAGCATGTATTAAGTATAATCAATTCTTCAATACTACTTAAGATAGTTGGCAACACTATGTCCATTGGACCATCATATGAAAATATAAACCCAATAATAGTTTTACTAATAATATTTTTAATCTTTCAATTTCCTTTACCCTATGGTGTATTATTATGATAGTCTAGTTAATGGACTAGATAATTTATTCATATGTGTCATTTGGTCTTAATGGTCATTAGTAAGGTATCAAGAGATGCTCCATGAGATTTATCTCACAATTCGATCACAACCATATTGTCAATTAACGTTAGTTGTCTTCCATATACTTATACTAGGATTCATTGTAGGTATAATAATAATTTCAATATCAAGGTTTTTGTATCTAAGAGAATGATAGACATCAAGCATTCATATAAAGCATTTACCATGGTATTAATGGATTATCGAAAGCACTGAGTTTCAACACTAAAGATATGTTTAGTAAAGAGTGGTTGTAGTGCCACTAAACAAAGTCACCCATTCTTACAATATTATGCAACCAAATGCCAAGGCTCATATTAATTATATATGTTTTGTGGTTCCTATTATAAGGTTATCTTGCAACTAAATATTTGATCTAGGACTCTTTGCCACATTGATTCACTTAAAGCCTCAATATAGAGATTTAATGAACTGAATGTCTGCTCGAAATTCCAATCACTTGGATATTAAAATAATTTAATCCTTGATTATAACAAATTCCCGGTTTATGAACTTCTCATAATCCTAACTTTTCAAGTTCTTGAGCACCATACTGATATTAGTTACCCCTAGGTTTTGTTTCCCATTTACTTATAAAGAATGTTATTTTAATTTGAAATCAATAAAAGTAATATTTAATTTATATTTATCCAACCTTTCATGAATAAGCATAAATCACTTTTCTTTAGTCATTTTTAACTACAACATTGGACAATTACAAATTCATGCTTCAAAAGCTACAATAAAACGTATAACCTTTCGAACATATTCAAGAGAGTTTGGATATAAATTCTTCTTTGTTGAATTCTACTCTGAAGCTTTATGGTGGTGATACAAAATGGCTCCTGTCATTTACAAATCTAATAGGAGTCCTCTTTAATCATGCCTTTCTACATATTGTGCCAACTTCTCAAACTATAGATGAGTGTAAATAAATAGGAGATTAGTTTATCATCTAATCACATATTTCTAAGGCTTGTCTTTTGTAACTCATTTGGAACATACCCTACCTTGGGGCAATACTAAAGACCGTATTTCTTGGAGTCATTTTATCAAACAACTTGCCTGCCTTCTTTTAAGCTTCCATAAATTGTACACAATTTTAACCTATGTATAAGAGAAGAGGAATCATATTTTTCTTTATCATTATTATTACTTGATTTGTAACTCAATATCCCATTAATGGTAGAAGTTGTATGTGATTTATCATAAACATCCTTTAACCATCCTAAATTAATCTTTTTGGCTACAAGAGTAATTTAAAACTACTCTAATAGATTAATTGTGAAGGAGTATACTTAGCTTCAAGAATGATGTCGAAGAAGTTTATGGTGTGGACACTAAAATTTGTTTTCCATTGCCTTGAATTTCTAGGTGCCAAGCTCCTTACAGCTTCCTTCTTGTGTTCCTCTCACATAAAGTGAATTTTTGCACTACCAACATTCCTTTGTTTTGCTTTGTTGTCTCATCTATTTAGGTGATTTGGTTGCTTCCCTTAGGTTCTTCTTTAAATTCTTCCCTTATCCTCTTTACACTCCTACATTTTGTCCCTTTTATTCTCCTCCTCATGCCATACACTTTCTAAATTTCCTCCTTCCAAATCTTCTATTATCTTTCTCCCCAGTCACCCCACACTCCCTCCCCCTTCACAAAGTTCATCGACCATTTTATTCTAGTATGCATGCTCAACTCACAACTTGTCAATTGCATTTGCTTGAAATTTTCTAAAGCCTTTTTAACAAATTAAATTCTATACATTTCCTGCAATCACGGGCTTCCTTGAGAACACCTCCATTCACTCATCCCTCTACCTTTTTCCATGTGACTCTCTTTGCATTATCCTATCTCAAACAGTGTGTACCTTTTGCAATTCCTATCCCTTTATGCTTATGTTGGAAGCCCTTATGATTTTTGAAATCTCCCACTTCTACACAGGCAAAGAGGATGCTAGAAATGGTTGTAGTCTCTCCTTAATCCTCACTTTCTTCATGCCTTTTCTTTCAATTCTTTTTCCTTGTGCATTCCATCGTTTGCCTTCTAAAACCAAACTTAATGAGAAACTAAGGGGGTTGCAATTATTTGAAGTCTACCCTCTACCTTTTCCCCTTGCAGTTGCCATCTAAAACACTATGGGAGTTGGGACACCATGCCTCTTAATGGCACAAACACCCCCCCTTGGCCCACGTCCCTTTCCTATTTAACGATATGTGTCTCTTGGTTTAATGAATGCCTTCCTTATTGATCGTGGCTCCATCATAAATCTTATTTTATTATTTTGTTTTTTATTCATTTCCACATTTGCACTCTTATGTAAGGAGGTGGTTGGCAAGGATGTGATGTATTTTTTATTTTCCCCAAATTTTACTTTCCTTCTTTATATTGTTCATCCCTCTTTTTGTTTTTTATTATTTCTATCTTTTTCCATTTTTTTGAATTTTTTTAACTTTCCTTCTCTCTCTTTTCTTCCTTTATTTTATTTGTCGTTCTTTCTTTTTTTCATCATTTTTTCTTTCCTTTTTGTTATTTTTTATTTCTCTCACATTTTACTTTCTTTCTTTATATTATTTTTTTATTTTAATTTTTATCATTATTTTTAGCTTACTCTCTCTCTCTCTCTCTCTCTCTCTTTGTTGGTGTTTTGTCTCCTTTTTGTTCTTTCTCTCTTTCTTGATTTATTTCTTTCTTGTTGTCATTTTTGGCTCATATTTCTTCTTTCTCTCTTTTCTCTTTCTTCCCTATTTTATCTTTCTTTTTTATCCTCTCACTTTTTACTTTCTATCTATTATTTCTGCCTCTTTATGTCTTTCTTTCTCCATCTATCTTTGTATTTTTTTTGTCTCAATGTCCCCCCTCTCTCTCCTATATATTTTTTGGTTATTCTAACATTTTTATTGACCTCTTTATTTGTTTCTATTTTTATTTCTCTTCTTTGTAGCTTCCATTTTATCTTTTTTTCTTTATTTTTACTCTTCTTCTTGCTTTATCTATTTAATCTTTCAATATAATGTTATGTCTTTATTTCTTTATCTATCATTATTTAATCCACTTTTTTTTGCCACTTTTTTGTTTCTTTTCTCTTTGAATTACTTTAGCTATTGTATCTATTTATCTCATCCTATTATTTTATTATTGTTTGTCTTGATTTTTAATATTACATTTCTTTTTTCCTATTTTTCTTTTTTCATTCATATATTTTACATCTCATTTATTAATCTCTTAATTATTTTCCCTATTTTCTCTTTGTCTTTCTTTTTTGTGTGTGTGTGTGTGTCTCTCTCTTACCCTGGCAATGCATATCTCAGTTTATTTCTTACTACTTTTATTAAATGTTTTCTTTCAATCTATATTTTTCTCGATTTACCTTTATTTTTGTCTTTTTCTTTTTCTTTTTTTACCACCTTTCTTTTTCTCTTCAAATCCTTTTTTAATTAGCTTCACCATGTAATTGTTTGTTTTTACATAATTGTCTCTCTCACACACATTTGACATTGTATGTTTATCAGGTTGTGGGTATGCTCCCCATGGTCTTAGGTTTGACTTTGAGGTCTGAGTTTACTTGATGCACATGACTTGTGGATTGTTGCATACATCTCCTTGGGACTAGTTTTGTCCCAACATGACACCCCTTCTCGACCCAAACTTGGCAAAATATAAGACTAAGGTAAGTCAACCAAAAAAAAAACAAAGAAGTCCATACCTTTTTACCGTCAGAATGTAAGACTCCTTGTAGGTATTTTGCATGCATCCCTAAGGGACTAATCTGGCCCCAGCATGACACCTATTTTTGACTCCAACGTGGAAAAATGTAAGACCTTGGTAAGGCATAATGGGTGTTAGGCTTGGTTACGGGGATATCCTTGAGTCAAAAAAAAAAAAAAGTCCATACCTTTTTTATTGTCATAATGAAAGACCCCTTACAAGTTGTTGCATACATTCTCAAAAGACTAGTCATACCCCTACGTGACACCCCTTCTCGACCCCAACATGGCAGAATGTAAGACCAAGGTAAGGAAGGTTAGGTGTTGGGCTAGGTTGCGGGGATACCCCTAAGTCAACAACAAAAAAGATAAGTCCATACATTTTTATCATCAGAATGTAAGACCCCTTACAAGCTATTGCATACATCCCCAAGGGACTAGTCTCACCTCAGTGTGACACTCATTCTTGACCACAACTTGGTAGAATGTACGACCAAGGTAAGGCAGGTTGAGTGTTGGATTGGGTTACGGGCATACCCCTAAGTCAAAATAAATAAATAAGTTTGTACATTTTTATCATCAGAATGTAAGACCTTTTGCAGGCTATTGCATGCATCCCCAAAGGACTAGTCTCACCCAAGCATGACACCCCTTCTCGACCCCAACTTGGCAGAATGTAAGACAAAGGTAAGGCAGGTTGGGTGATGGGTTGGGTTGCGGGCACACCCCTAAGTCAACCAAAAAATAAGAAAAATAAGTTCATACTTTTTTTTGTCAAAATGTAAGACCCCTTGCGGGTCCCCAATAGACTAGTCTCACCCCAACATGACACCCCTTCTCGACCCCAACTTGGCAGAATGTAAGACCAAGGTAAGATGGATTAGGTGTTGGATTGGGTTGCAGGCATACCCCTAAGTGAACAAAAAAAAAGAAATATAAGTCCATACCTTTTTATCATCAGAATGTAAGATCCTTTGCGGCCTACTACACACATCCTGAGGGGACTAGTCTCACCCTAGCATGACACCCATCTTGTCCTCAATTTGGCAAAATGTAAGACCAAGGTAAAGTGAGTTGGGTGTTGGGTTGGGTTGCGGGCATACCTCTAAGTCAACAAAGAAAAAAGATAAGTTTATACCATTTTATTGTCAGAATGTAAGACCCCTTGCGAGCTAGTGTATACATTCCCAAGGGAATAATTTCACCCTAGCTTGACACCCCCTCTCAACCCCAACTTGGCATAATATAAGACCAAGGTAAGGTGGGTTGGGTGTTGGATTAGGTTGTGGGCGTACCCCTAAGTTAACAAAAAAAAAGGAAAGATAAGTTCATAACTTTTTATTGTCAGAATGTAAGACCCCTTGTGGGTTATTGCATACATCCCTAGGGGACTAGTCTTACCCCAGCATGACACCTTTTCTCAACTCCAACTTGGCAAAATGTAAGACCAAAGTAAGGCAGGTTGGGTGTTGGGTTGTGTTGCAGGCATAGGGATCAACAAAAAACAAGAAATAGATAGTCCACACCTTTTTATCGTTAGAATGTAAGACACCTTGCAGGCTATTGCATACATTCTCAGGGGACTAGTCTCACACCAATGTAACACTCATTCTCGACCCCAAATTGACAAAATGTAAGACTAAGGTAAGACAGGTTGTGTGTTGGGTTGGGTTGTGGGCATACCCTTAAGTCAACAAGAAAAGAAGAAAGATAAGTCCACACCATTTTATCGTCAAAATGCAAGACCCCTTATAACCTACTGCATACATTTTGAGGGGACTAATCTCACCCGGACATGACACCCTTTTCTTAACCCCAATTTGACAAAATGTAAGACCAACGTAAGGCGGGTTGGGTGTTGGATTGGGTTGCAGACATACTTTTAAGTCAACAACAAGAAAAAGAAAAAATTCCATACCTTTTTATCGTCAGAAAGTAAGACCCCTTGCGAGTTATTGTATACATTCTCAGGGGACTAGTCTCACCCCAGTTTGACACCCCTTCTCGACCCCAACTTGGTAGAATGTAAGACCAAGGTAAGGCGAGTTGAGTGTTGGGTTGGGTTACGGACATACCCCTAAGTCAACAAAAGAAGAAGAAATATAAGTCCATACCTTTTTATCGTCAGAATGTAAGACCCCTTGCGGGTTATTGCATACATCCTCAAGGGACTAGTCTCACCCCAGCATGACACCCCTTCTTGAATCCAACTTGGCAGGATATAGGATTATAAGGTAAGGCAGGTTGGGTGTTGGGTTGGGTTACAGGCATACCCCTAACTCAACAAAAAAAAAGATAGAGAGTTCATATTTTTTTATCGTCAGAATGTAAAACCCCTTGCGAGCTATTGCATACAGCCTCAAAGGACTAGTCTCACCCTAGCATGACACCCTTTCTCAACCCCAACTTGGCAGAATGTAAGACTAAGATAAGGTGGGTTCGGTGTTAGGTTGGGTTGAGGGCATACCCTTAAGTCAATAAGAAAGGAAGAAAGATAAGTCCATACCTTTTTATAGTCATAATGCAAAACCTCTTGCGAGTTATTGCATACATTCCCAGGGGACTAATCTCACCTCAATCTAACACCCCTTCTCGACGCCAACTTGGCATAATGTAAGACCAAGGTAAGGTATGATGGGTGGTGGGTTGGGTTGTGGGCATACCCCTAAGTCAAGAAAAAAAAGAAGATAAGTCCATACCTTTTTATCAGAATGTTAGACCCCTTGCGTGTTATTGCATACACCCCCAGGGAACTAGTCTCACCTTAACGTGACACCCCTTCTCGACCCTGACTTGACAGAATATAAGATAAAGGTAAGGTGGTTGGGTGTTGGGCTGGGTTGCGGGCATACCCCTAAGTCAATAAGAAAAGTGGAAAGATAAGTCCATACATTTTTATCAACAGAATGTAATACCCTTTGCAGGCTATAATA
The DNA here is from genome assembly GCA_007115665.2 of Sequoiadendron giganteum. Classification (NCBI taxonomy): domain Eukaryota; kingdom Viridiplantae; phylum Streptophyta; class Pinopsida; order Cupressales; family Cupressaceae; genus Sequoiadendron; species Sequoiadendron giganteum. The sequence continues at coordinate 91,396,213 of CM021110.1, read as the reverse complement.
TACATCCATAGGGGACTAGTCTCACCCCAATGTGACACCCTTTCTCACCCCAAGGTGACACCCTTTCTCGACCCCAACTTGGCAGAGTGTAAGACCAGGGTAAAGCGGGTTGGGTGTTGGGCTGGGTTGTGGGCACACCCTTAAGTCAACCAAAAAAAAAAAGATAAGTCCATACTTTCTTTTTCATTTGAATATAAGACCCTTTGCAGGTCCCCAAGGGACTAGTCTCACCCCAATGTGACACCCCTTCTCGACCCCAATTTGACAGAATGTAAGACCAAGGTAAGGCAGGTTGGGTGTTGGATTGGGTTGCAGGCATACCCCTAAGTCAACAAAAAATAAATAAAATAAGTCCATACATTTTTATCATTAGAATGTAAGACCCCTTGCGGGCTACTACACACATCTACAAAGGATTAGTTTCACCCCAACGTGACACCTTTCTCTACTTCAATTTGGCAGAATGTAAGACCACGCTAAGGGGGTTGGGTGTTAGGTTAGGTTGCGGGCATACCACTAAGTCAACAAAAAAATAAGAGAAGTCCATATCATTTTATCGTCAGAATGTAAGACCCCTTGCGAGCTATTGCATGCATTCTCAGGGGAATAGTCTCACCCCAACTTGACACCCCCTCTTGACCCCAACTTGGCAGAATGTAAGACCAAGGTAAGGTGGGTTGGGTGTTGGACTAGGTTGTGGGCGTACCCCTAGATCAACCAAGAAAGAAGAAAGATAAGTTCATAACATTTTATCATCGAAATGTAAGACCCCTTGCGGGTTATTGCATACATTCATAAGGGACTAGTCTCACCCCAACAAGACACCCCTTCTAGACTCCAACTTGGTAGTATGTAAGACCAAGGTAAGGTAGGTTGGGTGTTAGGTTGGGTTGCAAGCATACCCTTAACTCAATAAAAAAAACAAAGAGCTCATACATTTTTATCATCAGAATGTAAAACCCCTTGCGGACAATTGCATACATCCTCAGGGGACTAGTCTCACCCCATTGTAACACTCATTCTCGACCCCAACTTGACAAAATGTAAGACTAAGGTAAGGCGGGTTTCGTGTTGGGTTGGGTTGTGAGCATACCCATAAGTCAACAAGAAAAAAGAAGTAAAAGATAAGTCCATATCTTTTTATCGTCAAAATACAAGACCCCTTGCGAACTACTCCATACATTCCCAAGGGACTAATCTCACTTGAATGTGACACCCCTTCTCGACCCCAACTTGGCAGAATGTAAGACCAAGGTAAGGTAAGATGGGTGTTGGATTGGGTTGTGGGCATACCCCTAAGTCAACAAAAAAAACAAAAAATAAGTCCATACCTTTTTTATCAGAATGTTATACCCCTCGCGGTTTATTGCATACATCCCTAGAGGATTAGTCTCACCTCAGCATAACACCCCTTTTCGGCCCCAACTTGGCAGAATGTAAGATCAAGGTAAGACAGGTTGGGTGTTGGGTTGAGTTGCGAGCATACTCCTAGGTCAACAAAAAAAGAAGAAGATAATTTCATAGATTTTTATTGTCAAAATGTAAGACCCCTTGTAGGCTATTGCATACATTCTCGGGGGACTATTCTCACCCCAACGTGACACCTCTTCTCAACCCCAACGTGACACTTTTTCTCAACCCCAACTTGGTAGAATGTAAAACCAAGGTAAGGCGGTTGGGTGTTGGGTTGGATTGTGAGCTGTGTTACAGACATACTCCTAAGTCAACAAGAAAAGAGGAAAGATAAGTCCATAGCTTTTTATCGTCAGTATGTAATACCCCTTGCAGGCTATTATATACATCCATAGGGGACCAGTCTCACCCCAACATGACACCCCTTCTCTACCCCAGCTTGGCAAAATGTAAGACCAAGGTAAGGCAGGTTGGGTGTTGGATTGGGTTGCAGGCATACCCCTAAGTCAACAAAAAGAATATATATATAAGTTTATATTTTTTTATCGTTAGAATGTAAGACCCCTTGTGAGTTATTACACACATCCCTAGAGGACTAGTCTCACCCCAATGTGACACCCTTTTTTACCTCAATTTGGTAGAATCTAATACCAAGGTAAGGTGGGTTGGGTGTTAGGTTGGCTTGCAGGCATACCCCTAAGTCAACAAAAAAATAAGTCCATATCATTTTATCGTCAGAATGTAAGACCCCTTGCAAGCTATTGCATACATTCCCAAGTGAATAGTCTCATCCCAGCTTGACACCCCCTCTCGACCCCAACTTGGTAGAATGTAAGACCAAGGTAAGGCAGGTTGGGTGTTGGATTAGATTGTGGGCGTACCCTAATGTCAACCAAAAAATAAGAAATATAAGTCCATAACATTTTATCATCGGAATGTAAGACCCCTTGTGGGTTATTGCATACATCCATAGGAGATTAGTCTCACCCCAGCATGACACCACTTCTAGACTCCAATGTGGCAAAATGTAAGACCAAGGTAAGGCAGGTTGGGTGTTGGGTTGTGTTGCAGGCATATCCAAAGTCAACAAAAAAATGAGAAAGATAGTCCATACATTTTTATCGACTAAATGTAAGACCCCTTACGGGCTATTGCATGCATCCTCAGGGGACTAGTCTCACCCCAGCGTGACACCCATTTTCAACCCCAATTCGATAGAATATAAGACTAAGGTAAGATGGGTTGCATGGTTGGTTGGGTTGCGGGCATACTTATAAGTCAACAAGAAAAGAAGAAAGATAAGTCCATACCTTTTTATCATCAAAATGCAAGACCCCTTGTGAGCTACTGCATACATTCCTAAGGGACTAATCTCACCCCATCGTGACACCCCTTCTCGACCCCAACTTGGCAGAATGTAAAACCAAGGTAAGGTAGGATGGGTGTTGGACTGAGTTGCGGGCATACCCCTAAGTCTACAAAAAAAGATGAAAGATAAGTCCATACCTTTTTATCAGAATGTTAGACCCTTTGCGGGTTATTGCATACATCCCAAAGAGACTAGTCTCACCCCAATGTGACACCCCTTCTCAACCCCAACTTGGCAGAATGTAAGATCAAGGTAAGGCAGGTTGGGTGTTGGGCTAGGTTGCGGGCATACTCCTAAGTCAACAAAAAAAGAAGAAAGATAAATTCATACTTTTTATCATCAAAATGTAAGACCCCTTGTGGGCTATTGCATACATCCTCAGGGAACAAACTCACCCTAATGTGACAACCCTTCTCAACCCCAACTTCGCAGAATGTAAGACCAAGGTAAGGTGGTTGGGTGTTGGGCTGGGTTGCGGGCTTAACCTTAAGTCAACAAGAAAAGTGGAAAGATAAGTCCATACATTTTTATCGTCAGAATGTAATACCCTTTGCGGGCTATTATATACATCCATAGGGGACTAGTCTCACCCCAGCATGACACCCCTTCTCGACCCCAACTTGGCAGAATGTAAGACCAAGGTAAGGCGGGTTGGGTGTTTGGTTGGGTTGTGGGCACACCCCTTAATCAACCAAAAAAGGGAAAAAGTAAATCCATTTTTTTTTCATCTGATTATAAGACCCTTTACGTGTCTCCAAGGGACTAGTCTCACCCCAGCGTGACACCTCTTCTCGACCCCAACTTGGTAGAATGTAACACCAAGGTAAGGCAGGTTGGGTATTGGATTGGGTTGCAGGCATACCCCTAAGTCAACAAAAAATAAATAAATATGAGTCCATACATTTTTATCGTTAGAATGTAAGACCCCTTGTGAACTACTACACACATCCCTAGAGGACTAGTCTCACCCCAGCATGACACCCTTCATGACTTCAATTTGGCAGAATGTAAGACCAAGGTAAGGCAGGTTGGGTGTTGGGCTGGGTTGCAGGCAAACCCTAAGTCAACAAAAAAATAAGAAAGATAGTTCATACATTTTTATCGTCAGAATGTAAGACCCCTTGCGAGCTATTGCATACATCCTCAGGGGATTAGTCTCACCCCAGCATGACACCTATTCTCGACTCCAACTTGATAGAATGTAAGACTAAGGTAAGATAGGTTGCGTGTTGGGTTGGGTTGCGGGCATACCCTTAAGTCAACAAAAAAAAAAGTTAAGTCCATACTTTTTTATCATCAAAATGTAAGACCCTTTGCGAGCTATTGCATACATTTCCAAGGGACTAATCTCACCCCAATATGAAACCCCTTCTCGACCCCAACTTGGTAGGATGTATGACCAAAGTAAGGTGGGTTGGGTGTTGGGTTGGGCTAAGGAAATACCTTAAGTCAACAAAAAAAAATAAAAAAAATCCATACATTTTTATCATCAGAAAGTAAGACCCCTTGCAAGCTATTACATACATTCTCAAGGGACTAGTCTCACCCTAGTTTGACACCCCTTCTTGACCCCAAATTGGTAGAATGTAAGACCAAGGTAAGGTAGGTTGGGTGTTGGGTTGGATTACGGACATATCCCTAAAAAAAAATTATTTATACCTTTTTATTGTCAAAATGTAAGACCCCTTGCGGGTTATTGCATACATCCCCAGGAGATTAGTCTCACCCCAAAATGACACCCCTTCTCAACTCCAACTTGGCAACATGTAAGACTATAAGGTAAGGCAGGTTGGGTATTGGGCTGGGTTGCAGGCATACCCCTAAGTCAACAAAAAAAAGGACAGAGAACCCATACTTTTTTATCGTCAGAATGTAAGACCCCTTGCAGACTATTGCATACATCCTCAAGGGACTAGTCTCACCCTAGCGTGACACCCTTTTTCGACCCCAACTTGGTAGAATGTAAAACTAAGGTAAGGTGGGTTTGGTGTTGGGTTGGGTTGCGGGCATACCCTTAAGTCAACAAAAAATAAAATAAAATAAGTCCATACATTTTTATCGTCATAATGCAAGACCCCTTGAGAGTTATTGCATACATTCTCAAGGGACTAATTTCACTCCAATGTGACACCCCTTTTTGACCCCAACTTGGTAGAATGTAAAACTAAGGTAAGGAAGGTTGGGTGTTGGGTTGGGTTGTAGACATAACCCTAAGTCAACATAAAAGGAAGAAAGATAAGTCCATACATTCTTATCATAAAAATTGGGCTATTGCATACATCCTTAGGGGACTAGTGTCACCCCAGTGTGATACCCCTTCTTGACCCCAACTTGGCAAAATGTAAAACCAAGACAAGGAGGGTTAGGTGTTAGGTTGGGTTGCGGGCATACCCTTAAGTCAACAAGAAAAAAAACGAAGATAAGTCCATACCTTTTTATTGTCAGAATGTAAGACCTCTTGTGGGCTATTGTATACATCCCCAGGGTACTAGTCTCACCCCAGTGTAACACCCTTTCTCAACCCCAACTTGACATAATGTAAGACCAAGGTAAGAGATGTTGGGTGGTGTGTTGGGTGTTGAGATGGGTTGCGAGCATACCCCTAAGTCAACAAAAAGAGAAGAAAGACAATTTCATACCTCTTTATCGTCAAAATGTAAGATCCCTTGTGGGCTATTGCATACATCCCTAGGGGACTAGTCTCACCCCAACATGACACCCTTTCTTGACCCCAACTTAGTAGAATGTAAGACAAAGGTAAAGCGGATTGGGTGTTGGGTTGACTTACGAGCATACCCTTAAGTCAACAAAAAAAGAAAAAAAAAATTCCATATTTTTTTATCGTCATAATGTAAAACCCTTTTGTGGGCTATTGAATACATCCCTAGGGAACTAGTCTCACCTCAGGGTGACACCCCTTTTCAACCCCAACTTGGAAAAATGTAAGACCAAGGTAAGTCGGGCTGGGTGGTTGGTTGGGTTGCGGATATACCTTTAAGTCAACAAAAAAAAAGAAAAGATAAGTCCATACCTTTTTATTGTCAAAATGTAAGACCCCTTGTGTGCTATTGCATACATCCCTAGGGGACTAGTCTCACCCTATCGTGATACCCTTTGTTGACCCCAACTTGACAGAATGTAAGACCAAGGTAAAGTGGGTTGGGTGTTAGGTTGGGTTGCAAACATACCCCTAAGTCAACGAAAAAAAGAAAGATAAGTCCATACATTTTTATTGTTAGAATGTAAGACCCCCTTGCAGACTATTGCATACATCCCTAGGGGACTAGTCTCAACCCAACATGACACCCCTTGTCGACCCCAACTTGGCAGAACGTAAGACCAAGGTAAGGTGAATTAGGTGTTGGGTTGGGTTGTTGGCATTATCTCTAAGTCAACAAAAAGAAAAAGACAAGTTCATACATTTTTATCATCAAAATGTAAGACCCCTTGCGGGTCCCCAAGGGACTAGTCTCACCCAGCCTAACAACCTTTCTCGACCCCAACTTGGCAGAATGTAAGACCAAGGTAAGGCGGTTTGGGTGTTGGGTTGGTTGCGGGCATACCCCTAAGTCAACAAAATAATAATAATAAGTGCATACATTTTTTCGTCAAAATGTAAGACCTTTTTGTGGGCTATTGCATACATCTTCAGGGGACTAGTCTCACCCTAGTGTGGCACCACTTCTCGACCCCAACTTGGCAGAATGTAAGACCAAGGTAAGGCGGGTTGGGTGTTGTGTTGGGTTGCGAGCATGCTCCTAAGTCAACAAAAAAAGAAGAAAGATAAGTCCATACTATTTTATCATCGAAATTTAAGACTCCTTGCGGGCTAATGTATACATCCTTAGGGGACTAGTCTCACCCCAATGTGACACCTCTTCTCGACCCCAACTTGGTAGAATGTAAGACCAAGGTAGGACGGGTTGAGTCTTGGGCTAGGTTGCGGGCATACCCTTAAGTCAATAAAAAAGAAGAAAGATAGTCTATACCTTTTTATCATCTGAATGTAAGACACTTTGTGGGTTATTGCATACATCCTCAGGGAGCTACTCTCACCCCAACTTGGCAAAATATAAGACCAAGGTAAGGTGGGTTGGGTGTTGGGTTGGGTTGGGTTGCGAGCATACCCCTAAGTCAACAAAAAAAAGAAAAGTTAAGTCCATACATTTTTATCGTCAGAATGTAGAACACCTCATAGGCTATTACATACATCCCTAGGGCACTGGTCTCACCCTAGCGTGACACCCTTTCTCGACCCCAACTTGGAAAAATGTAAGACCAAGGTAAGGCAGGTTGGGTGTTGGGCTAGGTTGTGAGGATACCCCTAAGCAAACAAAAGAAGAAGAAAGATAAGTCCGTATTTTTTTATCCTTAGAATATAAGATCCCTTGTGTGCTATTGCATACATCCCTAGGACTAGTTTTTCCCCACCTTTCCAAATCCAACTTAGAAAAATGTATGACCAAGGTAAGGCAGGTTGGGCATTGGGTTTGGTTGTGAGGATACCTCTGAGTCAACAAAAATAAAAAATAAAGAGAAGTTCATATTTTTTTATCATCATAATGTAAGACCCCTTGCGGGTTGTTGCATACATCCCTAGGGGATTAGTCTCGCCCCAGTGTGACACCCTTTCTCGACTCCAACTTGCCAGAATGTAAGACCAAAGTAAGGTGGGTTGGGCATTGGGTTGGGTCATGAGGATACCCCCAAGTCAACAAAAAAAAGAAGAGAAGTGCATTTTTTTTATCGTCTTTGAAAGGGGTTTAGATTAGAAGATTTTGATAAAGGCCAATTTTCAAAAAAATATTATACTTGATTAATACACCAACAATATATTTGTATTAACATAACAATTTTCTCCTCTGCCCTTTGGATCAAAGGTGTCTCAGAAGAATTTATATCCTCCTTCATGATATTTACATAACAATATTACAAAGGGGAAGAGAGGTGTATTATGGAATCAACCCAAAACTAAAGAGGGATGGAAAAGAATGAACCAAAATAGGTAAAATGGAGGAATTCTATGTTATAGGATTGAAATCTAAAAACCATGGCTTCACCAATCAAAATTATTTATTTATATTCTCTCCCTATTTGTTATATATTTTTCTATCTTTCATTTGTTATCTATTTTTCTCATCCTCAATTATCAATATGTATTTCAATCTTTTATTTATTATCTATTTTTCTCATCCCCAATTATCTCTCTTTGTCTATCTATCTTTTATGCACATTTCTATATTTTCACATTATTATATTTTTTCTCGGTTTATTACTTTTTATTCTCTCAGTTTCTTACTTGCTCACTCACTCTATTTGTTTTATTCTCTCCATCTAATTTTTATCTCTCTTTTTATAAAGGTGGCTTTGATCCATGAAATTTTAAACCAAATCATCATTTCCATATCAGCTAGGAATTTGATTGAAAGGTTAGATATTGAGGAAAATAAATTATTTTATGTCCATTATAGAGGTTATGACCATGTGGATGTCAATTGTGTAAGGAAGCCAACTATCAAGTGACTCAAAGCTCGGTCCCTAAGGAAAAGAACATCAAAACCGAGAGCTCGGTTAGAATTGAGGAAATCAAATAATAATCCAAAACAACAATAAATTTTGTCTTTCTTTTTTTTCTTGTCTCACTTTCATACTTTGTTTATCTATTACTTTTCTCTCTTTTTATTTGTCTCTTTTTTCATCTATATCTCTCATTATATCTCTCTTCATCTATCTATCTTTATTTTTTAACACTATTTTATCTTACATATTTTTTTCTTTTTCTTTTTTTACTTTTCTTATATTTTCTTTTGGGTTTGCTTCTAAATTTTATTTCTCTTTATTAAAATTATCTTCTATTACTTTTATCTCTCCTCTTTTAGACTTATTTTCTATCTATTTTTATCTCATTTTCTATATTGTGTCCAAAAATAGAAAAGTAACATCAATCTGAAGAAAACAACCAATCATATTGCCAATATCTTCAAGATAGGACACGCCCCAAAAATGGAGAGGTATATTAGGAAACTTACCCAAATAGGCATGATAGAGCGATTTGGAATGAGGGTTGAAAGAGGGGAGCCAAGACTTGAGTGAGAGGGAATGCTAACCCCACATCCAAAGCCTACCTTCCAACACTTCTTCCTTATCTCCAATAGATTGAAAGGTTACAATAAAAATTTCCCTAGTTCATAGTTAAAGTTCAACTTTATTTTCCATAAGATGTATCTAGGACTCGAACACCCACTGGTGCAAGTTTTAAGAGGGCTATATATGATTAAATCTACAAATCAATCTAGTGGAGGAAAAATATTTTGCATCATTGATAACATCCTACCCACAAATGAGGACAAGGTATGACTTTGAACAAGCAAGAGACTTCTTGCAACATAGAGGGTCAACAAACCCACCATGATCAGATTGAACCCCTAACCCAACCACAACTACAAAAGAAACCCATCCACCCATTAGGCATCTCCTTTAAACCATCATTATCAAGTTAACATGCCTAAGAAGTAGGAGCAATAATAGGCAAGCCAGGAGAGCCCACAACAATAAAGAGTAGGCCAGGAGCCATGTCATGTCCAACTATGTTTGCAACAAAACAACCAAGTGAGGCATGAAGGCAAGTAGGGCTAGGACCAATCAAATCCCTACAAATTCCCAAAGAATAATGTAGTGGGGGGGAGTATCATTTGAATCAACAATTAGAGATCCAAGAGTGGGAAGAAAAGAAGATGCCATTGTTTGTTATGCAAAAGTTAAAAATATTTCAATGTTTAACTTTGATTAGTTTGTCATTTAGATGGCTATAAAAATATTTGTAAAGATTTTGCAAGGTATCTTTTCAAATTGACATAAGAAACATAAGGGTTTATTCATGGATTACTAAGTAATGCTTATTTTAGTATTCTATAATTTCATTTATTGTTTACTCACTTGTATACAACCTAGCTTATGTATTTAGTTAAGAAGATATAGTCTTTAGTGGTATCTTGATTAAGGTGCCACAAGGTGGATTGCAACTATTACATCTTTTCATATATGAAACTTTTAAACTATTTTGGCCCAATTGCATGTAGGCACTCACCTACTTCATGCTCAACCTCCCATAACACCAATGCATTCAAACAACTAAATTATAAATTTTATTCATAATGTGTGGTTTTAATTTCATTCACCACCATGTTTGGATGTACATAAGATCACAAAGGGATACCAAAGCCACACATTGTAGTTTTTCTACTTTCCTTACATTGCCAAACCAATATACAAATACTTAGTGACAAATAAACAAAAGTATATTATGCAGTCGGTATGTTTTGTGTCAAGGTATATGTTTATTTCCTAAAGTTGTATTATCTAGCACAACACCTTAGGGAAGTCCACCTTGTCCTAGAAGAGCCTGAAGTTGAGGGTCTTACACACCTTAGTGAATTAGTCTATAGATGCCCTATCTAATTAAAGGTTGAGAATTTTGCCATGGGTTTGAAACCCATGACATTTAGGAGAAGGTTTAGCTTTAAATATTTGGGACTCACAATTTTGATCACCAATTTAGGTTGATTTATCAAACTATGAACATTTCCAAAACATAACATTATGTTTCTACATTTGGACGAGTCTTTGCCACTTTTGAGAACTTGGTTATTGTTCAATATCTCTCACAAATTAGAAACTACAAAAGAATGGCATTGCGGTTAAGGCCACTATCAAACTCTGAAAAATAATAATTTTAGTATCTTCTCTTCAAATGAAACTAAATAGAAAAAAATAACAAAATTACTAAGAGATCTCTAGGTCTAGATGTATCAATACTCAATATCATTTGTAACAATGAAACCGAATAGATAAATAAATAGGAGTGTCATATTCATATAAAAATAAAGAAATTATCACTTGCTTCTTGTTGAGTCACTAGTACCTATGGTTAATTATCTATGGTTTAATAAAAATAAAATTTTATGTACTTATATGTAAATACTATGTATGGAATCACAGAGTGGACAAATGGAATGCCCATGCAAGGGTCGGGACATATAGAATTATTTCATTTTTCTTCGAGGACTTGGTAATATTGTTTGTAATAAGACATTGAATAGTGGAATACATGGTGGACTTTTAAGAGAATTTTCTTTATTAGTTGGGCATGAGATGTAAATAGATCTCATGGGGGATGCTTAGTACTTACATATGCCAACTTGTATATTGGAATTCAAAGATGTTTATGTGAGGAGTTACATTCTATTTTGAAGGACACTCTCTTAACAGGGTCATGAAAATTATTGCCATGGCATTTTGTAACCTTTCTTGGACAATAGTATCATCTTTTGGTGGTTTCTTGGGCCTCCATGTGTCTATATATTGAGGGCTTGACATTAAGGCATTGTAATGTTGATAGTGAGGAATTTTTTTTGAACATTTATAACACTATTAGTCTTTTACCAACTAGCACTATCATCATTACAACTAACCTATTTCATTTAAACCTCGTCTATGATTTTCTTTCATAAATTTCTAGATCTTATTTTAATAATCCTTTTTTGTTTAATTTTAAATTCAGAAGTAATTTCCATTAAAATTCTTTGTTGGTCAATAAGATTATTAGAACTATATATATTTGTTCAATAAACCTACATGAAACACATCATGAATTTACAATTGAGGAGACAATGCAAGCTTATAGACTACATTGCCTATTTTTTGTAAGATCTTAAAAGCTCCAAAGCAACGAGGGGCTATCTTGATGCATTTAAACCAAGTTTAATAAACTACATTTTAGTTTTGACTCTAGGAAACACTTGACCATTGACATCAAATTGTCGGATAAATTGTTTTGAATTGGCCCAACATTTATGCTTATCTTGAGAAGCCTTCATGTTTTATTTTTGCATTTTAATAATTTATTCAATTTCTTGCAAATTTTCATTTTCATACTAGATTTTATTAACCAAATTAAACAATGAAATATGCGTATAACAATTGCAACCATACATTGCTTCAAAGGGTGATGATTTGATAGTTGAATGATATCCTTAATTATATTGAAAGTCAACTAATTTTACAAAATTTTCCCATGGCTTGATTTTAGAATAGTATACATTTTTAACATGTCTTTTAAAACTATTGATTTGTTTTGTCTACACATCAAACTCAAGATAGTATGAAATACTAAAACTTAAATTACTACCAAGTTTAGAAAAAAAAAAAAGTTGAATATGAGGTCTCAATGTAAAATAATATTCTTGGGAAGTCCATGTAATCTAATGGTTTTTTTAACAAATAAATAGACAATATCTTCTTAAAAAATCCCTTGTTTATGTGGTCGAGGAGGTTAATCTACCCAAAAATGTTAGAAAAGACATTGAATGGTAGCCACTAGAGGAAGAGTGGATCAAAATCAACTTTGGCAAAGCTACAAGGGGCAATCCAAGGATGGTAGGAGCAAGTTGTGTTGCGAGATATCATGAAGAGTAATAAGAATGGTAGGAAGAAAGATCAGAATCACAACTAACGATGCAAAATTCCAAGCGACCTTACTAGGATTACTTACAAGTAAAAAATGAAAAGTAGATAAGGTGCACTTGGAAGGTGACTCGGAAATCGTGGTTAATGCAATTAGGACTAGTCAAACACTGAATTGGAGATTGCAAAGATGGCTAATGCGAATAAAGGAGGCAATATAGTTCAAGGGAATCACCTGGCGGATGATGTGGCAAAGGTAGTAGTTGAAATGACAACATAGGAGGTCGACGTCATTTCGTTGATGGATGGTACGCCTTCCATTGCTAATCCGAAGGATAGTATACTTCACTCGCATGTAATCACAAGGAACAAAGGTCGTGAATCATTGCGCAACAATGTTGAAATGGAAAGGACGGCCACAACTCTAAGTAGTTATGCATGATGGGTCTTTTATTCACCACCCAGATGGAAGTGGCAGCATTGTAACAATTGATAGAGCCATGGATACCTACATTTTCATGGTAGCTAGAAAACGACACATGGCATTTTACGATGATGTCTCAGAATGGAGGCTTATGGAAATCTTCAAGATGAGGGCGGGGGTGGTCCTACATGCAATAAAAATGGTGTTGGGAGATGATTTTCTGAGCGGTAATGGTTGTTACTGTGTTAACATGGACATAGTGTCCATGTTCCTAGCAATGCTTTAAGGCATTGGTGAACCAAAGGAAACTATGGAGGCTCTGATGACAAAGTTGGTATGGTCGCGGTGGAGAGGAGGCATGAAAGGCCACCTCAATCTAGTCATTCCAAGAAGAGGGATTTTCCCAAATGGTAGGCCCACTCTAAACTTGTGCAATGTAGACTCCAGAATGCTTTAGTAGTTCATGATTTGGGATATAAACATGAATGTGGTGAGGAGGGACCAGGCAAGGGAAAGCATCAACTTTTTGAAGGATTGTGTGCAAGGAGTCACGACAGGAGATGGGAATTGGGACTTTTCTCTATTGTAGGAGGGCAATGAAGAGTTAGAGGAGGGTGGCAAGGGAGAGTAGCAACAAGTCATGGTAAGAGGTAGAAAATAGAAACAATAGGTAGTCTATAGTATATCAAAGCCATTTTTGATACTATAACGACTTTGTCTATGGATGTAACATGAATAATTAGTTTGAAGTAAGGTTTGAGCCAATTTTTTAATTTGAATGGCTTTATATATGGATGTGAACATGCACATAGGCCTATTAACGCATCAAAAAAGATTTAATTTTTATGATAAAAAAGCATTTTTTTAGGTTAATATATCTACTACTACTAGAATAATCATGACTTCTATGTATACAAGGTAAACCAATGATAAAAAAAAAATCCATATTTATTGGAAAGGTGACAAGAGAGTCAAAGGCTCAAACTTGTAAATTCTTCATTCATCAACAACACACATTTATGATTACATTTTATGGCTTTATAAATCCTTTCAACTTATTAACTACCAAAACCACTAACTACCAACTAACTCAACTAATAACTAACTAAAAACTAATTGTTTCATGACCTTAACAACCAGTGACCTCACCCAACTAGACGATCCCTTACCTTTGGTCCATCCCGAGCTTATTGATTGGGAACAAACTAAACCAATTGATATCCCAGTATTCCCAGACAACGAAACCATTGTAAATTTTCTTTGTTCCTCCAACTCGGAAACAAGTTCCACCAGTGAATCTCATGATCAAAATCTCAGCCAAAAGAGTGCCAAGTTTCTTAGCTACAAAATTAACAATATAAAAGATAGATCTAATGGTGAAACCCGAAAAAAAGGCAGTATTAGATCATGAAAAAAGAAAAATAAAGAGTGTATCTGACATTGAAAACCTTTCAAAGGCACTGAAAGATGACAAACTTGACACTCTCCCTGAGCACTATCAGGAGAGATCTTCTATTTTGATAGAACCAACAGAAGCAATCAATATAGGCACTGCAGAACAACCGAAGATCCTGCAACTTGCTACATCATTGATAGAGGAAGAACTCTCAAAATTCACAGAATTGCTGAAGGATAATCAAATCAATTTCGCTTGGTCATATGCAAATATGCCTAGATTGGATCCAAATCTTATCATGAACCATTTGTCCATAATGCCAGGGGAAAAACTTGTGAAACAAAAGCTCAGAAAGATGCATCCGCAAGTTGCACTATGTTATACCCAAAATGAAATTTTTGGCATTCTGCTTAAATTGAGCTAAACAACGTAAAAATGCCATCTAAAGTATGTTTTAGGTCAAACCAAATATGAAATCCTTGTGGGTTTCTGTTAAGGAACCTATGGTTAAAATTTTAAAAAAACGAAAAAATTAGGGTTTTACACCCCTATTTTTATGAAAACCCTAAAAAATAGGACCTTCCCGGAAATGATTGAAAATAATTCTGATAGGATTAATTGCCTTCACGATCACACTGATCAAGTCAGAATTATCAAAAAATATGTTTTACCTTGGTGGGTCTATTTCTATTTTTCAAGAACAAAGTTAGGAGCTCCACAGCCATTAATGGCAGATTGGCCAGTACCAGGTGCTGAAAGCTAAACCTCAAAAGCTTCAACGAAGAAACCATGGCGGAAAAGGATGAAAATGGTGACGTTCAACGAAGGAGATTCTCAAAACAGAAAAGGCCAAAATTTGGCTAAGTCTGGAAGGTGCACGTTTTGTCTACCAAGGCAAAACACAGTCTACAGTGGTTAAAAGCGCCCCTTTCAAGGAAAGGCGCCCTTGAACCTCAGAGGGCAAATCAAATCATCTGGCAGTATCAAAACAGTCATCCTCTTCACTTTCATACTAGCTCGACAACGAAACAATCAGCAAGATTATCTGATTCAGCAATCATTGACCAACCGTCAGTGAAGTATGGAGAATCCATTGACGACAGAAGTGCCAAATCTGAAAGCTTCAAGGTAAAAGCGCCCTTGCTGGCCAGGGGCGCCCCTCAGTTGCAGACATCAGATGAATCCAAGAGTTGTAGCTTTATACATGATATCTTTCCAGCTTCCTCCCGGCTACGTGATCAATCTAACAGCAAGTCCACAAGACACACCAGACGATCACGAGACGAGATCAAGCAGAAAAAGCCAAATTTGAAAAACTGGAAAGATAAGCCAGAAAATGGCTAAGGCATGGCTAAAAGCGCCCCTCTCAAGGAAAGGCGCCCTTTCCTAAAGGTGTCCAGATTCAGCCGGAATCTTCACTACCTCCCAGGATGACCTTCTCAGCTATGACCTATCTCGTCAGCGAGACTATCAGCAAGAACTTCCGACAAATCAATCGACTGATGGAGAAGGTCAAAGACTGGCAGTCCACAAACAAGACAAAACCAAGCAAAAGCTAAAAGCGCCCCTGCTGGCCAGGGGCGCCCTTTAGTTTGGAGGCCCAAAACTTGCCAGCTGCCACTGCAAAGTCAGGCATCGTGAACAAGACTGAACCAGCTACCCGACACATCATCAAGCAGAATCATCTGATTCATCAAACATCGGGAACGTCAGATCAAAGCAAAGAGGGTCTGAAAAGGTCAAAACGAAGAACGAGTCAGTGAAAATTGACTAAGGCATTGTCAAAAGCGCCCCTTTCAAGAAAAGGCGCCCTTCTTTCTGGAGACCTAAACTCAGTTTTCTGAGCTAACCTCTCCCAGGCATATCTAATCACATTGATCCTGCCTCAACAACAGAACTGTCAGATACTGCTCGAGATCAACTGAGCAACCTGAATCGAAGATCAAACAGGAGCACTTCAGCTTGCAAAATAGGCAAAAAAGATCAAACTCAAGGTTGGACGCCTAAAGGAAAGTCAAACAGAAATGTTGACTTGAGTTAGCAAATTTGGAGCCAAAAAAGAGAAAAACACTCCACAATCAGTGGAAATCATCTTTTGGAACTCCAAATCAGGACTGAATGATGAGTTATCTTCCATACTTTGTGGATCTTAACCCTAATTGCCTTATATTCATGCTAGGCGTCCCTTTTCCTCATTATTCTTTTTGCAGGTTGAAGGATAAAACATCAAGTAGCTCCCAAGAACAAGTTTTCAAGATCTGGCAGGGGTTTTGAACGGATCTTCAATATTTTTGAAGATCATTGGCAGTAAAAGCATTCTTCTCCCAAGATTGCTTCCAGAGACAGATTATTGCAAGTGGCAGTTTATAACTTCCAATCCATCTTCTGTCTATTTCCTCTACTTCTGTCTATATTTCTTTTGCATGTCACAGGAAACGACAGATTTTCACAGATCTGACCAACTGGGTATGATCAGCACAGCTTTTTCAACAAAACCCACATGGTAGATTTTTTCAGAAAAAGTAGCCCTGCTGCCCCTATTTTTTAGGGTTTCCGGAAAAAGTCATAATATTGAAAAACGGACAAACTGGGTTTGTTTGGCTCTGAAGCACGAACAAAACCCATGTGTTAGATTTTTTCGAGAAAAATCACTTTCTGGTGCCCTTGCTGCCTCTGCCACCGAAGGGCTCTTGCATGTCAAAGAAAAACTCGTTTTTTCGAATTTCTGACGATCTGGGTCTGTTTAGAAAATCATTCTTAACAAAACCCATGTCTCAGATTTTTTCGTAAAAACTACCCCCGGCGAGGCTATTTTTAGCATTTCCAGAAAAGTGTCAGAACAGGGTCAAGTGCCCAGTCAATATTCAAGGTTTTCAGAATGCAGTACTCTCAGGTACAATACAAGACCAAAACAGTCTTATACCATGATTACCTGAAAACGACTGATACAGACTTATGGCAGAAAAATCCAGAGGTCAGTTCTGAAGACTTGGAGGGCATGAATCAAATCACATTGCAGAACATCGAAGAATCCGGTTTGTTTCAAGCAGCATCTATTCCAATCACCTTACAAAGCATCGAGCTTGTAATTGCTTGCACTAAGCATTACAACCCGACTACAAGAGAGATCCTGTCAGTTGACGGGAGGGTGATTTGCAGCTTGAAGCCGGTAGACATAGAGACTTGTTTTGCAATCCCACCATGCCCTACCAAGAAGGTCATATCAGTGACAGAATGCGAAAAGGCATTCGAGGCTTCAAAAGACAAGTGTTCGCTTATAATGGCTGAACATTGGCTGAAAACAAAGAGAAACAGCTTGCCCAGATTAGTTGGTAGAGGAGAATTCAAAGACGAGTACGGAGTGCTAATCACCCTACTCAGCAGAGTCACTGGACAAGAGGAGGGAAAATCCTTCCAGCCGTGGATGTTCTACATTATTGGCAAGATAATCAGCAGAAAAGAACGTTACGACTGGGCCTCCCTGATCAGTGACACACTCCACCAACAATTCACCGGATTTCTAGAAGAGCACCGTTTCCACATGTGTTCATACCTGGTCTACCTGATAGCCTTCCAAGGCGATTTCAGAACATTAAACACTGTGGGAACCCTGGGTGTGCAAAAGGTACAAGAATACTTTCCTCGCTTGGAGTTCACTCTAGCGGAAAGACATTTCAAAAGAATAAATGACCTTTTTACTATGCACACCGTGCACGAGCTAGACCATGAGATGCACGTGCGTATTTCACCAGCAGCTAAGGCAGCAATGGTGGACTGGGCGGATTGGTTCATACAATTCCCCACTTTCACCTACATACGCGTGTATGGCTATAATGGCCACCCCGCCATGATGCCACGTTACCCCTCAGATAGGGTAGTGTTCATGGAATTCCTGAGGCAATTGGCCGATGTTCACTCTTACCTTCGCGTAAAGAAAAAGGCTGCAGTGAACTTTCCTCTTCAGATGGGACTCTACAGATGCAGAACAGCAGCTGATGCAAGGTTGATAAGCCAAGAAATAGTGAGATTTAATCTCAAGTACCTCATCGACAGGAGGCCATCCTATGACCCCAGAGGCATCTTCGCAGCTCACCTTGAGCAAAGATCATCACATGAACCTTTCATGGAAGATTTTTGGGTCAACTGCGAGGATGAGTTCGAAGTGAGAAGAAGGAACCATAGCAGATTCAAGCTCTCGCAGATTGCAGAATTCATGTCAGAAGACATCGAGGGCTTATCTGAAGACGAAGGAGAAGTTATTCTTTCTTCCTTCTTCACGGGTCTAGTAGATTCACAACCACTCGGCAAGGTAGACTGGTACGCGAAAGAGAGTACGTCTATTGAGGAAAGAACGGGTAGAGTAGTTCGACACAGTCAACTCTACCTGGACAGTAAAAGGACAAGGAAGGTAGTACTTCCCCGATCAGAGCCGCCAGCGGTTCAGTCTACACTACCTTCCACGTCTAGGAGGAAACCCAGACAGAAGAAGATGAGCTTTCCTCCAGAAGGAATGCGGATGTCAGGAAGCACATGGGGGAGAAAAGGAATTGCCAGCACAAGCCGGCAAGAGGTACAGGTGGAGACAGCCACCAATTTGCCTGAGACAGTTGAGACCGCTGCAACTACACAAGAACCAGTGATTGAAATAATCGCTGTAGAGATGGAAACCATTGTAGAAGAAGTTGTAGCAGAAGCGGTGCCAGTGATAGAAACAGAGCCACCAGCTTCACCACCATCACAGAGGTCACAAAGTCCTATTGATTTGGGCTCGCCACCACGAGACATTGCCACGGCACAGTCTCGTTCTTCTAGCATTCAGGGGACCTATGTTCCTCCTCCCAGCGATGCTAGCCGAGATTCTATCTGGCTGGAAAGCTCGCTTGGGAGGAAGAGGAAGAGGGCTTCTTATCAGCTTGACTTCTCTGAATTCCATCATGTCTCACAAGACATGCCGGTAAAGAAGTTGAAGAAGCAGACGCATGTTGAAAAGAATGCAGAGAACGAGGTTATCATAGAGACTGCTGCCCCACCTGAAGACAAAGATATACATAATGTGAGGGTTGAGGATTTCACGCTTTCAAAGGTGAACCTTGGAAAGACCACTCGACAGGTGGAGGCAGACCTTCTTGGAATTGCCTCGGCGAGTGTCAAAGAAAGGATGACAAAAGATGTACAAGACAAAGCAGCCTTGAAGGCTGAAATCCGTCAGCTAAAGTTGTACATTTCTAGTTTGATACATGACACTACAAACTCCTCGGCTTTGCCTCAAGAACTGTTGGATCTCCCAGCTGAAAGAAACCATCATCAGTTGATTACATACGGTAAACACTTGAGACGTCAAGTGGATGAGTTTGTCGTCAAAGGGCGGTGTGTGTTGACAAAAGCATATCAGCTGAGAGACAGAGCACATGGACTTCGATCAGAAATCCAGAAGTCAGATGTAAAGGCAGCTCAAGAGAGGCCGAGAGAGGAGGCGACGGTTGCTGATTTGCAACAAGCATATGAATCAGTTACGACCACAGAAAATAAACACCATCTCTTTGAGTGGAAAGAACAGGTGGCATACAAGGTGAGAGCCTATGATGCCAACTCTGTGGGGCTGATTGACTATAGACGCTTCGTCACCAATATTATCAACTTCGCAAGAACGTTGGTAATATCCTTCCCGGAGTTAGAATATCAGCGGGAAGGAGGAGAATATGTGGAACTTGAAACCGTGCAGACACGATTCCAGGATGTCATCCGATCTTCATTCCATGAAGATCCCAATGGCTGCAAATTAGCCAAAATTGCAGCCATGTCTGTCCAGTTAGATGAAGCAGCTGCCCAATGCATAACCTATCATCAACAGCTTACGACGGGTGAAGAAATGCTTAGACGCCACATAGTCATCTTGAAGAGCATTAATTGCCCGGAGGCCGAAGAGGTCAATGACCGGATAGAGACTTTGTTGACCAGTGGTGAAGAGGTGTAAAGCACCAAGGGAGGACGTCCTACCCTCCAAATAGCATTAATGATGACTGAAGTCAACTTGATGCCCCTTTCCAAGTTGACTCCAGATCTCCACAGATCATGCATGTTAGATCCCACTAATCTAGGATGTCTATTTGACTCCCACGATTTGTGGATCTCAGATTTCCTCAAAAGGTGGATGTCTATTTGGAAACACATTTGTAACATAAGTTCACTTTTAGTTAGGTGTCAGTCAACTGAGGTAGACTTCCAGTTTGACTTTTGTTTAGTTTCAGTTAACTGAAGTAGATTTCCAGTTAACTGTTTGCTCACCTACTTTTAGACATCGAATAATATCTTGCTGATTGGCAAGAACTGTTTGTTAACTCAAGGAGATTTTAGGGTTGCCTACTCCTTTGAGTTCCTATAAATAAGAGCCTTAGGTTCTTTATTTGTTTAACCTTTATTTGCTAGCAAAATTGCTGCGCCACTATTGCCAAAGTTCGCTTGTTTATATCTATTCACTCTTGGATGAGAGTTCGTTGGTTGATCGCAATTGTGCATGATTTCGTGCCTTTGCTGTCCCGACCTTTGTAATTCTTTGAAGAATCTTAAAGAAATAAATCAGATGGTGCAAGCTTGATTGATCTAATTATTTGAGTTATTGAAAGTCTTGTTTTTAAATAGTGCATTGTTTCAATCTCCTCCTTGGACAGGTGTCGTCGCCTCCTTGGATATTTTGTCATCGATCATTATCGTTTGATGTTGTTTAATGATCTCTCTTGCAACCTAGACTTTGGACAGGTGTCGTCACCTCCTCAGGAATCTTGTTAGAAAGGCCATCGTTACTTGTTGTTTCCAGTGTTGCTAAGCCTATCCACCTGGATAGGGGTTCCTCATCATGGCAAGTCTCAGATCAGTTTACCGTGCTTGAGAGTGTTTCTTGTATGCAGCGACCTATCTAACGGTATATCAGAAGGTTGAGCTATTATATTCGTGGGAATGAGGAGGATTAAGTGATCAACCATACCATTTCGCTCCTACGCCCTCATGCTCTGTTTATCTTGAGGAGGTAGGATAGTTTAGAAGCTTAGTTAGTCGTAGTTAAGATCTGCGGAAACCAGAGAAAAAGCTTAGCTGCGGTGCATTGGTTTATGCACCCTTGTGTCCTACCGCTGAGTAAAAAAGATAGGAAATCTTAGTACACCCCTTTTTTACAGTAGAAAATCAGCAAAGAGAGATCTTCCTCTCTATAATCCGAAGAGCATGTACTAACAGACTTGCAATAGCTGTCCGTTTCCAATAAGCACTCCAGAGGTGCTAATTGAAATGCCAACACACTACTATTCAAAGAAAAAATGAAGAAACTGTTGGATGTAGGATTCATTCAGTCTATTGACTACGTAGAATGGATCTCCAACATTGTACCAATGTTGAAACTAGATGGACGAATTAGAATCTGTATAGATTTTCGTGATCTAAATAAGGCATGCCCAAAAGATGATTTTCCTATGCTGAACATTGACACGATTGTGGATTTGACAGTTGGGCATGCCATGTATTCACTGATGGATGGATTTTCTGAGTATAATCATATCAAGATCGCACCTGAGGATCAAGATAAGGTTGCTTTCACATGTCCCTAGGGTACATATTGTTGGAATGTAATGTCGCTCGAACTCAAAAATGCAGGAGCGACCTATCAACGGGAAATGACTATAATTTTTCATGACATGATGCACACATTCATGGAGGATTATATAGATGATCTCTTAGAAAAATCATACACAAGAGGACATCTAGATATCTTATCTAAAATCTTTGTCAGGATGGAAAAAATTAAGGTCAAACTCAATCCC
>CM021110.1:91319827-91374238 GCA_007115665.2 Sequoiadendron giganteum | reverse complement strand
AAGATTATCCGATTCAACAATCATTGACCAACCGTCAGCGAAGTATGGAGGATCCATTGACGACAGAAGGGCCAAATCTGAAAGCTTCAAGGTAAAAGCGCCCTTGCTGGCCAGGGGCGCCCCTCAGTTGCAGACATCAGATGAATCCAAGAGCTGTAGCTTTATACATGATATCTTTCCAGCTTCCTCCCGGCTACGTGATCAATCTAACAACAAGTCCACAAGACACACCAGACGATCACGAGATGAGATCAAGCAGAAAAAGCCAAATTTGAAAAACTGGAAAGATAAGCCAGAAAATGGCTAAGGCATGGCTAAAAGCGCCCCTCTCAAGGAAAGGCGCCCTTTCCTAAAGGTGTCCAGATTCAGCCGGAATCTTCACTGCCTCCCAGGATGACCTTCTCAGCTATGACCTATCTTGTCAGCGAGACTATCAGCAAGAACTTCCGACAAATCAATCGATTGATGAAGAAGGTCAAAGACTGGCAGTCCACAACCAAGATGAAACCAAGCAAAAGCTAAAAGCGCCCCTGCTGGCCAGGGGCGCCCTTTAGTTTGGAGGCCCAAAACTTGCCAGCTGCCACTGCAAAGTCAGGCATCGTGAACAAGACTGAACCAGCTACCCGACACATCATCAAGCAGAATCATCTGACTCATCAAACATCGGGAACGTCAGATCAAAGCAAAGAGGGTCTGAAAAGGTCAAAACGAAGAACGAGTCAGTGAAAATTGACTAAGGCATTGTCAAAAGCGCCCCTTTCAAGAAAAGGCGCCCTTCTTTCTCGAGACCTAAACTCAGTTTTCTGAGCTAACCTCTCCCAGGCATATCTAATCACACTGATCCTGCCTCAACAACAGAACTGTCAGATACTGCTCGAGATCAACTGAGCAACCTGAATCGAAGATCAAACAGGAGCACTTCAGCTTGCAAAATAGGCAAAAAAGATCAAACTCAAGGTTGGACGCCTAAAAGAAAGTCAAACAGAAATGTTGACTTGAGTTAGCAAATTTGGAGCCAAAAAAGAGAAAAACACTCCACAATCAGTGGAAATCATCTTTTGGAACTCCAAATCAGGCCTGAATGATGAGTTATCTTCCATACTTTGTGGATCTTAACCCTAATTGCCTTATATTCATGTTAGGCGTCCCTTTCCTCATTATTCTTTTTTGCAAGTTGAAGGATAAAACATCAAGTAGCTCCCAAGAACAAGTTTTCAAGATCTGGCAGGGGTTTTGAACGAATCTTCAATATTTTTGAAGATCATTGGCAGTAAAAGCATTCTTCTCCCAAGATTGCTTCCAGAGACAGATTATTGCAAAGTGACAGTTTATAACTTCCAATCCATCTTCTGTCTATTTCCTCTACTTCTGTCTATATTTCTTTTGCATGTCACAGGAAACGACAGATTTTCACAGATCTGACCAACTGGGTATGATCAGCACAGCTTTTTCAACAAAACCCACATGGTAGATTTTTTTCAGAAAAAGTAGCCCTGCTGCCCCTATTTTTTAGGGTTTCCGGAAAAAGTCATAATATTGAAAAACGGACAAACTGGGTTTGTTTGGCTCTGAAGCACGAACAAAACCCATGCGTTAGATTTTTTCGAGAAAAATCACTTTCTGGTGCCCTTGCTGCCTCTGCCACCGAAGGGCTCTTGCATGTCAAAGAAAAACTCGTTTTTTCAAATTTCTGACGATCTGGGTCTGTTTAGAAAATCATTCTTAACAAAACCCATGTCTCAGATTTTTTCGTAAAAACTACCCCCGGCGAGGCTATTCTTAGCAGTTCCAGAAAAGTGTCAGAACAGGGTCAAGTGCCCAGTCAATATTCAAGGTTTTCAGAATGCAGTACTCTCAGGTACAATACAAGACCAAAACAGCCTTATACCATGATTACCTGAAAACGACTGATACAGACTTATGGCAGAAAAATCCAGAGGTCAGTTCTGAAGACTTGGAGGGCATGAATCAAATCACATTGCAGAACATCGAAGAATCCGGTTTGTTTCAAGCAGCATCTATTCCAATCACCTTACAAAGCATCGAGCTTGTAATTGCTTGCACTAAGCATTGCAACCCGACTACAAGAGAGATCCTGTCAGTTGACGGGAGGGTGATTTGCAGCTTGAAGCCAGTAGACATAGAGACTTGTTTTGCAATCCCACCATGCCCTACCAAGAAGGTCATATCAGTGACAGAATGCGAAAAGGCATTCGAGGCTTCAAAAGACAAGTGTTCGCTTATAATGGCTGAACATTGGCTGAAAACAAAGAGAAACAGTTTGCCCAGAGTAGTTGGTAGAAGAGAATTCAAAGATGAGTACGGAGTGCTAATCACCCTACTCAGCAGAGTCACCGGACAAGAGGAGGGAAAATCCTTCCAGCCGTGGATGTTCTACATTATTGGCAAGATAATCAGCAGAAAAGAACGTTACGACTGGGCCTCCCTGATCAGTGACACACTCCACCAACAATTCACCGGATTTCTAGAAGAGCACCGCTTCCACATGTGTTCATACCTGGTCTACCTGATAGCCTTCCAAGGCGATTTCAGAACATTAAACACTGTGGGAACCCTGGGTGTGCAAAAGGTACAAGAATACTTTCCTCGCTTGGAGTTCACTCTAGCGGAAAGACATTTCAAAAGAATAAATGACCTTTTTACTATGTACACCGTGCACGAGCTAGACCATGAGATGCACGTGCGTATTTCACCAGCAGCTAAGGCAGCAATGGTGGACTGGGCGGATTGGTTCATACAATTCCCCACTTTCACCTACATACGCGTGTATGGCTATAATGGCCACCCCGCCATGATGCCACGTTACCCCTCAGATAGGGTAGTGTTCATGGAATTCCTGAGGCAATTGGCCGATGTTCACTCTTACCTTCGCGTAAAGAAAAAGGCTGCAGTGAACTTTCCTCTTCAGATGGGACTCTACAGATGCAGAACAGCAGCTGATGCAGGGTTGATAAGCCAAGAAATAGTGAGATTTAATCTCAAGTACCTCATCGACAGGAGGCCATCCTATGACCCCAGAGGCATCTTCGCAGCCCACCTTGAGCAAAGATCATCACATGAACCTTTCATGGAAGATTTTTGGGTCAACTGCGAAGATGAGTTCGAAGTGAGAAGAAGGAACCATAGCAGATTCAAGCTCTCACAGATTGCAGAATTCATGTCAGAAGACATCGAGGGCTTATCTGAAGACGAAGGAGAAGTTATTCTTTCTTCCTTCTTCACGGGTCTAGTGGATTCACAACCACTCAGCAAGGTAGACTGGTACGCGAAAGAGAGTACGTCTATTGAGGAAAGAACGGGTAGAGTAGTTCGACACAGTCAACTCTACCTGGACAGTAAAAGGACAAGGAAGGTAGTACTTCCCCGATCAGAGCCACCAGCGGTTCAGTTTACACTACCTTCCACATCTAGGAGGAAACCCAGACAGAAGAAGATGAGCTTTCCTCCAGAAGGAATGCGGATGTCAGGGAGCACATGGGGGAGAAAAGGAATTGCCAACACAAGCCGGCAAGAGGTACAGGTGGAGACAGCCACCAATTTGCCTGAGACAGTTGAGACCGCTGCAACTACACAAGAACCAGTGATTGAAATAATCGCTGTAGAGATGGAAACCATTGTAGAAGAAGTTGCAGCAGAAGCGGTGCCAGTGATAGAAACAAAGCCACCAGCTTCACCACCATCACAGAGGTCACAAAGTCCTATTGATTTAGACTCGCCACCATGAGACATTGCCACAGCACAGTCTCGTTCTTCTAGCATTCAGGGGACCTATGTTCCTCCTCCCAGCGATGCTAGCCGAGATTCTATCTGGCTGGAAAGCTCGCTTGGGAGGAAGAGGGAGAGGCCTTCTTATCAGCTTGACTTCTCTGAATTCCATCATGTCTCACAAGACATGCCGGTAAAGAAGTTGAAGAAGCAGACACATGTAGAAAAGAATGCAGAGAACGAGGTCATCATAGAGACTGCTGCCCCACCTGAAGACAAAGATATACATAATGTGAGGGTTGAGGATTTCATGCTTTCAAAGGTGAACCTTGGAAAGACCACTCGACAGGTGGAGGCAGACCTTCTTGGAATTGCCTCGGCGAGTGTCAAAGAAAGGATGACAAAAGATGGACAAGACAAAGCAGCCTTGAAGGCTGAAATCCGTCAGCTAAAGTTGTACATTTCTAGTTTGATACACGACACTCCAAACTCCTCGGCTTTGCCTCAAGGACTGTTGGATCTCCCAGCTGAAAGGAACCATCATCAGTTGATTACATACGGTAAACACTTGAGACGCCAAGTGGATGAGTTCGTTGTCAAAGGGCGGTGTGTGTTGACAGAAGCATATCAGCTGAGAGACAGAGCACATGGACTTCGATCAGAAATCCAGAAATCAGATATAAAGGCAGCTCAAGAGAGGCCGAGAGAGGAGGCGACAGTTGCTGATTTGCAACAAGCATATGAATCAGTTACGACCACAGAAAATAAACACTATCTCTTTGAGTGGAAAGAACAGGTGGCATACAAGGTGAGAGCCTATGATGCCAACTCTGTGGAGCTGATTGACTATAGACGCTTCGTCACCAATATTATCAACTTCGCAAGAACGTTGGTAATATCCTTCCCTGAGTTAGAATATCAGCGGGAAGGAGGAGAATATGTGGAACTTGAAACCGTGCAGACACGATTCCAGGATGTCATCCGATCTTCATTCCTTGAAGATCCCAATGGCTGCAAATTAGCTAAAATTGCAGCCATGTCTGTCCAGTTAGATGAAGCAGCTGCCCAATGCATAACCTATCATCAGCAGCTTACGACGGGTGAAGAAATGCTTAGACGCCACATAGTCATCTTGAAGAGCATTAATTGCCCGGAGGCCGAAGAGGTCAATGACCGGATAGAGACTTTGTTGACCAGTGGTGAAGAGGTGTAAAGCACCAAGGGAGGACGTCCTACCCTCCAAATAGCATTAATGATGACTGAAGTCAACTTGATGCCTCTTTCCAAGTTGACTCCAGATCTCCACAGATCATGCATGTTAGATCCCACTAATCTAGGATGTCTATTTGACTCCCACGATTTGTGGATCTCAGATTTCCTCAAAAGGTGGATGTCTATTTGGAGACACATTTGTAACATAAGTTCACTTTTAGTTAGGTGTCAGTCAACTGAGGTAGACTTCCAGTTTGACTTTTGTTTAGTTTCAGCTAACTGAAGTAGATTTCCAGTTAACTGTTTGCTCACCTACTTTTAGACATAGAATAATATCTTGCTGATTGGCAAGAACTGTTTGTTAACTCAAGGAGATTTTAGGGTTGCCTACTCCTTTGAGTTCCTATAAATAAGAGCCTTAGGTTCTTTATTTGTTTAACCTTTATTTGCTAGCAAAATTGCTGCGCCACTGTTGCCAAAGTTCGCTTGTTTATATCTGTTCACTCTTGGATGAGAGTTCGTTGGTTGATCGCAATTGTGCATGATTTCATGCCTTTGCTGTCCCGACCTTTGTAATTCTTTGAAGAACCTTGAAGAAATAAATCAGATGGTGCAAGCTTGATTGATCTAATTATTTGAGCTATTCAAAGTCTTGTTTTTAAATAGTGCATTGTTTCAATCTCCTCCTTGGACAGGTGTCGTCGCCTCCTTGGATATTTTGTCATCAATCATTATCGCTTGATGTTGTTTAATGATCTTTCTTGCAGCCTAGACTTTGGACAGGTGTCGTCACCTCCTCGGGAATCCTGTTAGAAAGGCCATCGTTCCTTGTTGTTTCCAGTGAGCTGCTTCCAAGCCTATACCTCGGATAGGGGTTCCTCCTCCTTGGCAAGTCTCAGATCCAGTTTACCGTAACAAGTGTTTGCTTGTATCGAGCCCTATCTTGGTATATATCCCAAGGTTCAGAGCCTCGGCCATATTCCATTGAGACGGAGGATTCAAGTGATCCAACCATACCATTTCGCTCCTACGCCCTCATGCTCTGTTTATCTTGAGGAGGTAGGATAGTTTAGAAGCTTAGTTAGTCGTAGTTAAGATCTGCGGAAACCAGAGAAAAAGCTTAGCTACGGGGCATTGGTTTATGCACCCTTGTGTCCTGCCGCTGAGTAAAAAAGATAGGAAATCTTAGTACACCCCTTTTTTACAGTAGAAAATCAGCAAAGAGAGATCTTCCTCTCTATAATCCGAAGAGCATGTACTAACAGACTTGCAATAGCTGTCCGTTTCCAATAAGCACTCCAGAGGTGCTAATTGAAATGCCAACACACTACTATTCAAAGAAAAAATGAAGAAACTGTTGGATGTAGGATTCATTCAGTCTATTGACTACGTAGAATGGATCTCCAACATTGTACCAATGTTGAAACTAGATGGACGAATTAGAATCTGTATAGATTTTCGTGATCTAAATAAGGCATGCCCAAAAGATGATTTTCCTATGCTGAACATTGACACGATTGTGGATTTGACAGTTGGGCATGCCATGTATTCACTGATGGATGGATTTTCTGAGTATAATCATATCAAGATCGCACCTGAGGATCAAGATAAGGTTGCTTTCACATGTCCCTAGGGTACATATTGTTGGAATGTAATGTCGCTCGAACTCAAAAATGCAGGAGCGACCTATCAACGGGAAATGACTATAATTTTTCATGACATGATGCACACATTCATGGAGGATTATATAGATGATCTCTTAGAAAAATCATACACAAGAGGACATCTAGATATCTTATCTAAAATCTTTGTCAGGATGGAAAAAATTAAGGTCAAACTCAATCCCAAGAAGTGTGTCTTTGGGGTTAAATCTAGAAAATTCTTAGGCTATATTATGTCAGAAAAAAGGAATAGAGGTAGATCCAATGAAGGTCAAATCCATAATGGAGATTCCATCACCAAGGAACATTATCCAACTTCGGTCATTGCAAGGACAGCTACAATTCATCAAGAGGTTCATCGCACAGTTGGCAGACAAGAGTTTTCCTTTCACATATCTATTCCATAAAAATGTTATGTTTAAATGGGAAGAAAAATGTGAAGCAACCTTCAATCAGATCAAGTAATAGCTGATGAGCACATCAGTTTTTGTCCCACCAGTACTAGGAGAACCACTCATACTGTACATTTCAGCCACAGAAGTATCCTTGGGGGCATTGTTGGCACAAGAGGACAAAATGGGAAAAGAGTGAGCCATATACTACATCAACAGGACATTGACAAGCCATGAGCTCAATTACACTTTCATTGAAAAGGCTTGTTTAGCAGTAGTGTTTGCTTCCCAAAAGTTACGGCACTATATGTTAGCTCATACAAAGAAACTTGTAGCCAAAATTGATCCCTTAAAGTATCTTTTGAGCAAAGCAACTTTAACAGGCAAACTAGCTAAATGGGTAATGATCCTGAGTGAGTTCGACATTCACTATATAGATCGAAAGGCCATCAAAGCGTAGGTCATAGCAGATTAGTTGGCGGAGGTAACTTTACAAATAGATCATCCAATGCACATCAAATTTCATGACGTCGATGTTTTCACAGCAACGACCAAGCAATCATGGACACTTTATTTTGATGGATCCTATACACAACATGGCTCAAGGGCAGGAATTATTTTTTTCACACCTCAGGGACATACCATTCCAAAGTCTTATCGGTTGATGATTCCTTGCACCAATAACATAGCTGAATATGAAGCATTTCTTTTGGAATGAGAATTGCATTAGACTGGAAGATCACAGAGCTACAAGTTTTTGGTGATTCACAACTTGTCATTAATCAAATAAATGATGACTATCAGACTAAAGATGACAAGTTGATGCCTTATAAAAACATGGTAGATGACTTCAAGAAATATTTTTCTAAGATCAAGTTCACACAGATTCTATGGATTGACAACAAAGTTGTAGATGCCATGGCTACAATTGCTTCGTTATTAAAATTGTCAGAAAACCAAGCTCGATATGAATTCCTGGTGGAACAACTATTTTTCCCTGCCTATGACAATTTTGAAACCCAAATCATTTGTCACCAGGTTGGTTATGATTCCTCTTTATACAAAAAAATATATGCATATCTGAAAGATACTATTTTACCCCCGAATTTGTCCCGGAATCATAAAAGAAACTTTATACACCAATCATCTCGCTATACCCTAATTGTTGACACCTTATACCAATGTGGTCTTGATGGTACCCTCCATAGATGTCTTGAATGTGATGAATCCAAAAAGGCCTTGCAAGAGGTTCATGGTCGTATTTGCGAGACTCATTCAAGTAGACTAACCTTAGCTAAGAAACTTGTAAGAATGGGTTATTATTGGCCAACCATGGAAAAGGAATCCTTCACCTTTGTAAAGAAATGTTTGAAATGTCAGATTCATGAAAACTTCATTCACGCTCCTGCTCAAGAGTTGCAACCCTTCACTACCACATGGCCTTTCACCCAATGGGGACTACATCTGGTTGGCAAAATCCACCCCTCTTCATCAAATGGACATAAGTTTATAATCACAGCCACTGAATATTTTACCAAGTGGATTGAAGTTGTTCCCCTGACAACAGTAACCAACAAACAAATCTCATCTTTCATCTTGAATTATATCATATGTCGGTATGGCATTCCCAGCTCCATTATCACTGATAATGGAAGACCTTTTAAGAATCAGGATGTTAACGAACTTTGTGAAAGATTTCATATCCAACACAGGTTCTCTACACCTTATTATCCACAGGGAAATGGCCAAGCATAAGCTTCAAACAATTTTTTTTTTGAATATCCTGAAGAAGACGGTAAATGATGACGGTCATGATTGGCATGTCTAGTTAAATCTAACTTTGTGGGCATACAGAACCAGCATTCGCACGCCGATAGGGGCCACCCCATACGCCTTGGTCTATGGAGCAGAAGCAATCTTTACACTAGAAGTTGAGATTCCCTTACTTTGAGTCTCACTGAAGGGACTCATAGCTGATGAGGATTACAGAGTTTCTAGACTGCAAGAACTGGAACTACTTGATGAGAGACGACAAAGTGCAGCCAATCACTTGAAGGGTTATCAACAAGTCATGTTCCGTAGCTACGATCATAGATTCAAACCACAAATATTTCAAGTGGGTGACTTGGTCCTGAAAGAAAATCCCTGCAACCAACAAGATCGGGAGAAGAAAGGAAAGTTTGAGCCCAATTGGCTGGGTCCATTCATCATCATTGCAAGATATGGTTCAAGAGCATATCAGTTATCTACACCAAAAGGGGACCTGTTCGAAGATCCAATTAAGAGCATCCATCTGAAAAAGTTCTATGTTTAGAAAATACAAAAACAACATAAAACGTCATGAAAAATCACAAAAATCAAAAAATGTCCTGAAAAAATTGTTGTCTTGATGAAAACCTGGCAAATAGACATCTTGGTGACAAAAAAATAAAAATAAAAAACATGAAAAAATTAAAAAAAAATCAAAAAGATCAAAAATACAAAAAATAAAAAGATGAAAAATAAAAAAATCAAAAAGATCAAAAATACAAAAAAATCAAAAGAAAAGAAAAAATACAAAAATCAAAAATAAAAAAAATCGTTGCCTCAATGAAAACCTGGCAAATAGGCGTCTTGGTAACAACAAAAAATCACAAAATCTGAAAAAGTGCAATAAAAACAAATGGTGAAAACCTGGCAAACAGGCACTATTTGTGATCTAGTTGGCTCTTCCATCTATTAGGTTGAATCCTACATCTTTCATCCATAGCCATTTTCATCAGCATCAAATCCATCCCTTGCAATCATATATGCATCATGAGCACAACATTTCCTAGAAACAACAAGGATTTCATCATGACTTAATGATCATTGTTTATATTCCAAGCAGTAGGTTATGTCTAATCAAGAGTCAAAAGTGCAAACTCGTTGGGGGCAATCAACTTTTGAGCTTTTTGGCATCATGAGTAAATTCCCCATCTAGTCTCCTTCCACGCTTGGGGGCAACATCCACTTACGCAATCCTTTCCTCCATCTCCTACATCTGCCTATCTTTTGCATCCTATCCACCCTATCCCATTTATCCCACTCCCTCCATCTTCCTTGTTATCTTGATAAATGTAGGGGCAAACCTATATACATGCTTTGGACACCTCTTGGCATATATTCCCCTCATCCATACACTATCATATTCCCTATCCACCTCTCTCTATCTTCCATTATCCGTGCATCCTATCCACCTCTATCTATCTTACATTGCCCATCTCACTCCCTTATCCACCCATATTGTCTTCCCTCTTGCCTCATCATGCATGACACATCTAGAGTGGGGGAATCTCCTTATTTGCAATTGGGTCCTTGGAGACATCGTCTATCCATTCCGCCAAGTAATCCTCTCCATCTCCCCATCCTGCCCATCCTTACCTCCCCATCCATTTATCCATCCAGTCATACCTTCCATCTCCCAACTCCTTATCTTCCTATACTCTCATCCACTAGTACTTTTTTCCCTTTCATCCTTATCTACCCCATTCCTCTATCCTCTTATCCTAGCCTTACATCTTTCTAATATCCTCTCAATCTTCATCACTCATCTATCCCTCATCTATCCACCTATCCTTGCATCTTCTTATCCCTCCATCCCTTTCCCTCTATTTTCCTCCTATCTTATCATCCCTTGTCATTGGTATCTCGCTATAGGCTACCCCCATGCACTCCAATGCCATTCACATCCTAATTCATCCCTCCTATCTATTTCCCACATCTTTCTCATAATTGTTCATCTATACATCCTCTCATCCTCCCAATTCATCTTCTAATAATCTAGATCACTATCCCATCCCTGAGCTTCACATAACCCACATCCAACATATCGACCATCCCATCTACATGGCCTATCCTGGCTCATCATATCCGCTCCATCCTTTTTATCCTGGTCATCTCATCACCCCTTATCCATTGTTTGTCATTGGTCTCTTGTCGAACTACGTTGCCCCTGCACTTTCACGTAGGCAAGGTCGATCATTTGATCCGCCCCCGGGGCTCTGTCTTTTATCTATCTTGTCATCTTTTGTCATTTGTCTTTGGCCTTGTTCTGAACTATGTTGCCCCTGCGCTTTCACGTAGGCAAGGTCAATCATTTCATCCACCCCCGGGGTTCTATTTTTTTCTATCTTGTCTCTTCCATCATCTATCTTTGGCCTTGCATTGAACTACGTGGCCCCTGTGCTTTCATGTAGACAAGGTCAATCATTTGGTCTACCCCTAGGGCATTTGTTTGGTCTTCGCCATCCATCGAGGTCTTCATTTTCCTCTCCACGCTTTTATCCATGGTCTTTTATCGAACTATGAGGGCTCTGCGCTTTCATGTAGGCAAGGTTGATCTTTGATCAACCTTCGAGCCCCTAGGTCTTTAGGGTGTGTTAGTCCTGTTAACTTGTCATCTTGTCATCTTGTCATGTCCTCAAGTATGTCACTATCCTAGCTGGTGCTTACAAACAACGATCATCTATATCACAAGATCCAATCGATTTCTGGTATCCTGCATCCTATCGATCTTTTAGTTTACTATCCATCATTGGTCTCAATAGGATGTATCCTTCCTAACAGACCTCATCAACCCCATCTATCATCTTGATCCTATGGCAAAGGACACTTGAAATTGATTGTGATCTTTTGATGCTTTTGGCTTTTGTTTATCATTTGAGCTCCCTATCATCACTTGTCATGGTCGGCTTGATCCATCATATCATGTTGTGCTTTGACTAGTCAACATAGGGGCCTATATTGATCTTTTATCTATTTTTGTCTTCTTGGTTGTCCCACGTAGTACCCACCAAGATCCCTGAGGTCATGTGTTACGTTGGGGCATCCTTTTGTGCTTGTGGTTATTCCAATACTTGGCCTGACCAAAGTCATCGCGACTTTGGGGTGTTGGGATAGCCTTCTTGTTTGTTGTGTTTGTTCATGCATTAGACACTAATTCATCTTGGTTTACATACCCTGACACTCGATGTCTAATGCTATAGCAAAAATCAATGCTCTAAAGATGGCAAATTGCATTAGGATTGCATTTCATTTTCCATTCCATCATCATCTTCATATCCCCTTCCATCATCTCATCTATCATCTTTTCCCACATCCCTTCATCCTTCATCACTCATCCGCCCTCTTGGGGTGGACCCACCCTCCCGGGGTGGACCCGCCCTTCTGCAGTGGGGCAAATCCGCCCCTTTGCAGCCCTTTTTTCCCCTTTTCTTCTTGGGGCCGCCATTTGCAAATCGTGCATTGGATCGACTTCATTCAAAAGGAAAAATTGCTTTTTTTTCAAACTCTTTCCAACCATACCTTTCATTTCTTCCTATTGAGAATTCATCTGTGACCCCTCTCTTTACCCTCCCTTTTTAAGGGGTATTTTTTTACTTCTTATTTACCTTTTTTTTCCTTGAACTAATCCCTTCCCTTCCCGGGGCCGCCATTTGCAAACCGTTTGTCCATTTGAATTTGTTCAAAAGAGAAACTTGCCTAATTCTTCACGCTCTTTCCAACCATACCCTATGTTTCTTCCTATCGAGAGGTCACTCGAGACCCCTCTCTTTTCCCCCGTCACCCTCTCGAGGGGGCATACCCTTCACATTTATCTATTTTTCCTGTCATGGTCATTCCCCTCCAACATTGGGGCATCTTCATCCATTCCCCACTAATTGGATAGCTCAGGTCCTCCTCCCCATGCTGAGGCATCATCTTCTAGTTACTTCCTCTATAGAGTCATTTGCACTTTCTTTTCTTCGAAACATGGTTATTCTAACGGTACTTCGAAGAGGGGGAAAATGTAGACATCCAAATTTGATCACTTCCATATGATCAAAATCGTCTACTCTATTCATCTATTTCATTAATAGTGATTAATTAATTTATTTTATCATTATTTTATTTTTTGTATAAAGTTCCTAAAGTATGTAATTAAATAAATTAAATACTTTACCTTATCCCTTTCTTCTCTAAATTAAATAAATATGACAAATTATTTAATTTAGTCTTTTAACCCATTTGGATTAAAACCAATTTTTAATTCCTTTTTTTCTCTCTCCTTGTCACATTCTCCATAACCCTCTTTTAATCCAAATTAAATTAATTAATCTATGATTAGGATGTGCACCACTTAATCTTGATTAAGTGTCACATCCTCTATAATCTCCCACTTGCTTCTAATCTCTCATTAATTATCATAATCTTGTGTTTGCAAAACCTTAATCAAAGTCATTAGCCACATCTAGCTTACCTTTTCTGGTCAACCTTTCCACTTGCCTTTCTTGGCATTGACTCTCTTCCCCATGTGAATTTTTACTTCACATTTATTCACCCAAGGCTCCTCTCCACCCCATGTGAATTTTTAATTCACTTTTATCTTTCCAAAGTATTCCCCATCCCCATGCAAAGTTCCAGAAGGCTTGACTTGTCACTTTACATGTGCCAAGGACCTCTAGAACCTTGGACTTGTCACATCACCCACATGTGACAAATATCCAACTTTTTGGAGACCCTCTCTTATCCACTAGATTCTTCCAATCATTGTGAATTTTTAATTCACTTTTATTCCTCCAAGGAATCTTCTCATCCCCCAAGGTACTTGTCCTTCTTCCACCTCATGTACTTCTCTTCCACCTCATTTCCACATCATTCCACCCTAAGACATCTCACATTCTACATGTCAAGATGTGAGGGCTTGTGAGTCCTCAACTCACCATAGCCCTTCATCTTGATCTTGTTGGATCAATCTCAACCATTGATTCCAATTATCCTATAAATACCCCCTCATTTCTCCCATTTTGGAGGATCAAGTCTTTTGCTACCAAACTCTTGCCAAATTGTCATTTGCAGTATTTTAGCTTTTCCATAGTATTTCTCATCAATCCATCTTGCATCTTGCATCTATTTCACTCCATTTCCATCCAAGGAGCACACAAGACATCCAAAGATCAAGGGCCAACCAAGGAAGGACAAACATGAAGGTATAATCAACAATCAATTTATCTTATCTTGCTTTCATGTTTACTATTTCTTAGGCTAATCATTGAGGCGCCCTTTTCTTATGTTAGTTCTTCTTATTGCATCATTTTAGCATCTTACATTAGGACTTGACATTTTAAAAGGATCACAGTTATCATCTCATCATTTCATTACCATTTGACATATCATATCATCCATATCAATATCATATTTTCATATCATTTTTCATTCATTATCGTTATCATTGCATTGTCATTTATCATTCATTACTTATCATTCATTTATGTCCATTCATTATCATTTTACACATCAAAATCATTGCATCATTATACATAACCATACATTGGAAAAGAATAAAATGCATCCATTACATCTATTTCATCACAACATTTTCAATACATTTTTCCATACATCATAAAAATGATTCACATTTCATTTGCATCATCCATCATAATATATTTTTCATATTCATAAATCATAAAACATGTAAAATGCATAAACATCATCATCATCACATCATAAGTTAAACATCATCATCCATAAACATGCATCATCATGACATAAATCATAAGCAACATGGAATATAGAAATAGAAATACATACATGAACATCCATCATAGCATAATAAAGGACACATGCATATCAAAATCACTATTGCATATCATATAAAACTCATCAAATAAATGTCCAAATGTATAATGATATCAAATGTCCAAGAGAGATACGTGAAATGTGACAAAAATGATGTATACAGAATCATCAATGAGGAGCATCTGAGTGAGGACCATGGCTATTGTTGTCTCCGGAAGTAGTAGGTTTGGATGGATCTCTACCACTGGTACCACCTATCTCTTGTCTGACTGGTTGTCCCACACTCCTGGTGGCACTCCTAGAATGACTTCATGAGTGAGTGTGAGATCTGGTGCCTGACTGTGTGAAAGCTATCCTTTGCTCGGGGGGTATCGCCTTATAGTATCTCATCCTATAATACTCGACCTCCCGAGCAGTCTCCAGTCCCTCTACAACAACCTCTCCAATGGAAGTGCTCTCTACAAATCTCAATAGTCTCTCTGCTATGCCCTTTGCCTGCTAGCAACGCTGCCTCAAACTATCTCTCTCGATAATCAGCTGGGCTACCTATGGGTTTCGGGCTGGTGGTTGTGCCATATGTGCCTGTAAATATGAGATAGTAACCTGGGCCTATGCTAATTGGCTTTGGAGAGCCTGTACCTGTGTTTGCAATGTGTCAATCTGGCCCTACTGCTCTTGGGATGGAGCCCTGATAGTAATATGTGAGGGACCTATAGCCGGTTGCTCCACTATCGTCACTATACTCAGTCTAGTCCTGAATGGAACATAAAAAATGGGTCTCCTCCCACCACCCCCATCATCCCCATCATCATCATCGTCATCCTCACTATCATCCTCATCCTCATCTTTATCAATATCATATCATCACCACCATCCACATCCTCTCCTCCTCCTCCAACGGGTTGCTCTGCTTGTGCCTATGCCTGTCCCTGTCTCCATGCACGCTGCAATGATGGTCCATCTAGTAGTGGGGAAAGCTCATCAAGGATCGTCAGCCTTGAGAATGGATGAGTGTGGAAGTATGTTGCATACTCCTCTGTCATTTGTGCATCTGTAATGTCTCGCCTGTAGTCCTAAAGCTTTGGTTGCAGACCTAAATACTCTGCCCTGGATACCTCATATGGAATGAAAGGGCCCCACTCCTTGACATCCTCTCTCCACCTAGCATAATAGGTAACGCCCTATGGAATGACCTGTACCTAATCGAACTATCTAAGAACCCGCATAACTAAAATTATCTCAATGATGAAAGGGGTCCTCCTGATCAAGTATCTAGATATGTCGCAATAGGGCAGCTCAATATCATCCTCATCCCAGGCCTCACAATCAACATATGGCCTCCAAATCACACTATCCATGTCATCAATAACTCTTCACCAGTATTCCAACTTGCCTAGCTTAGGATGGACAAGTGGACCTGAGTATGCATAAACGTATAGTCACCGATGGGATGATCTCTCCCTGCAAAAGGGCAGGTGATAGCAATATGCTCCCACACCCAAATATGAAGAAGCATGACCCCAAAAGATATACTCTTCCCACCTATATATACCACCTGATGTAAATCATGGTATAGCATGCAGGAACCCCATGCATATTTGGTTTGATGGAGGATCATGTCCTCTAGAACTCGACCCCATCCAATGGATAGTCCCTTCGACCTACGGTCGGGACACAAGAATCCACCAATGAAACCAGCCAAAACTGAAGGGAGTGGGGCATAACTCTTGACCATCTCTCTCCATGGAATTTTATAACCACAAATGCGCATATCCTAAAACACTCATCGCAAAGCATTAGTTCCCCCAAACTCCTTGTGGTCATAAACCACAATCTCACCAACCACTGGGATCCCTAGAATCTGATAGACATCCTTGGGTGTGACTATAATCTCTCCAGTGGGAAAATGAAAGGTGTTATGCTCACTATTCCACCGCTTGGCTAAAGATGTCAACAGTGCCCCATTGACCCTATACTGTGGGATCCTGAGCAGGGACCCCAAACCGCATTTGCCAATCACTCCAACCTCAGGTTGTGATAGTCTGGGAATCATCTCCCAAGTCCTAGGAAATCTCTCTCTAATCTAGAGGATCTTAAATTCCTCCTATACATCATATCATCATCAAACCAATCAGATCAAATCATCAAAAAGTACATCAATCTATTGAAAATCAAGCAATCATGTGAAATCAAAATCAGCATCAGTATCAAATCATCATTACTACTATTTTTTTTCATCAAACATGAAAGCAAATTTATCAAAATCAACATCGGCAACATATCATATCATCTCATCTCTACTATTTATTTTTCATCAAGCATGAAGACAAATTTATCAGCCAAACGGTGTCACATCAACCATTACTATTTTTTTTTCATTTCAAAAAACAAATTTATTAGAATCAACATTATTTTACTATTTGTTTTCAACATGAGAACAAATTTTTCAAATCATCATCAAAATCAAATCAATTATCCTTGATGTTACTCAATTTTATCAAATCAGTTGTCTAATAGAGCAACAAACATTAGGAAATCACAAATTGCTCTTCAAACATTAAAAAAATAGCTAAATTTCATGGATGCGCTAAAACAAATCATCTATGCACTAAATGAGCAAATGTGCTAGCTTATCCATGGATGCGCTAAAACAGAGGGTAACTACACTAATCTAGTGTATTCGCTACTCTATCCAATCAATACGCCAGACTATCAAATCTATGCGCTAATCTAGTCAATGCGCTAAAGCCCTAAATGTATGCCCTACATTATGATCCTATGTGTGAGATCTAACCTATGCGCTAGTTTATCAAATTTATGTGCTAATTTGGCCTATGTGCTAACCATTCAAATCTATGCGCTAATCTGTGGCATATATGAGTTGTCCTAGATGCACTATTTTACCTATTCTATGGCCTAATTCACGGCTCGCATGCGCTAAAACGCAATTCTATGCGCTAAATCGGAAAATTTAAATTTCTAAAAATTCAAAATCATGCGAAATTCAAGCAAAAAAAATCACAAGGAAGGTTTCATGATCTTACTGGAGGTCCATACGTGGCTGGTCTTTGATATTTGCACACTCGCTCAAATCTATGTTGCTCGTAGTGGATTAGCATCTCGATTCTCCTCGCTTAGAGCTCTGTTTTCACCCAAATGCAATTGTTCAAATGACAAGGACTTTTAACTTTTTCCACCTTTTAAAGGGGTAATAAAGGAAGGGTTATTTTTATTTTTCACCACGTTGAGCGCTGTTTCGGGAGATAAATCAACGAATCTACATTAAATCATTTAGAATCTTCGAATCATCATTAAAATCTTCAAACTCGCAATTTATCTCCCGAGGGGGCATATAGCATCATCAGTCAAATTTTTAAAGTTAGGGGCAAAATTTTCATCTAAAATTTTCTTTGAAGCAATGCGTAAAACACATCACTTCAAAGAGGGGCAAAATGTATACATCTAAAAATGGTCACATTAAATCAAGCCTGATAATTAATTAAATATGAGTTATTTAAGTAATCTTCTAAATTCATCTACATATAAATAAATTTAATTATTTATTTATATTGTTCACTTTCTAATTCTTCTATTTTAATTAAATTTACCATTTTCTATCTTCTTCTTAATTAATTAAATAAATTTTATAATTTATTTAAATTAATTATCATGCTACTTTAAGTTTGAATTTTTAAATTCAAATATGAATATTCTTCTAACTTCATTATTTCTAATTCTTCACTCCACATCATAATTAAATATTCTAAATATTTAATTAAACACCTTTTTCACTTCTCACACATAATTAAATATTTTAATATTTAATTATGGAAGCTTCTAAATCCACATGTCACATATAATCAAATTATTAAATTATTTAATTATGGATTTATCTTCAACTACCAACTAACTCCTCATAACTAAAAATGCCAAATGGCTACTTTCCTTCATTTTTGAATGGAAGAGGTCCTGTAGGAAGAAACAGTTTCCCTCTTTCTCTCTAGCTTCCATCTTTCTCTCCAACTTCTCGATCTTCCACCGTTCATCTTACCAGGCTTGATTTCAACCGCCGATCTTTGCCAACTAGGCTTTTGCCTCCAAAAGTCTATAAATACGACCTCTTTGTGCTTTGAAAAAGATCTAGAATCACAATCGAATTGAGCATGAGCATTATAGTTGTATTATTGAGCACTAAGCAATCTTATTTACTAGATTTCTTGAGCATAGCATAGCATTTTAGTTTATCATTTTGCAATCATGGTAGATTATCTTTCATAATTCATTTTAGTTTCATAACTTAGCTTCATCATCTCATATTATTTAGCATAGAAATGCATGTTGCATAATCTCATTCTCTAGGTTGTCATTTTGTCAAGTTACTGCTTACACAATGTGAGAGCCAATAGCTTACAACGAATCCTTGGAGATAGAGGACAATGGGACATCTTTGAAGAATCTATTGTGCTTAGATTTTTCTTATCTCTAACTTTGATTTCTTTTATATAATTTCGCATTAATGTGTTTGTTTAACTCTTTAGTTTATTCCACATATTCACACACACAAATATAATAATCAAATTAAATATATTCAAAATTATACTTTTTGGAAAGCTTAATTTGAGGGCTATGATGTTGCAAATGGTCATGTCATGTTGACTCCATTTGTTGGTTCAACGCAAGCTTTGAAATTAAAAAAATTGAGAAAAATTTGAGAACTGGAGTAGAAAGGGCCATCCAAATACCTAAAAAAATATTTTATTTCAAGGTCCTTAAGTTGACCTTAAAAAAATTAAAATATGAAACTTGTATACATAGAACATAATGAATTACTTAATATTAAAAGAACACAAAATTATATTCACATTTTTTAGATTTTTGCGAGGCAAAATATTTGGTGAAAGAATTAAAAAAATTGTGCTTGCATTTTTGGGATCTTTTGTAGGGTAGAATATTTGGTAAAAAAATTGAGCACACATTTTGCAAAGGAGGAGATGAGAAATAAAAGAATGAGTAAAAATAAAGATATGCATTCATATTCAACAAAAAGGGACAAGAATTTAAATGAAGAAAGGACACAAAATATTTCAAAGAGAAAGAAGGTATGCGTTTTTTATTTTTTGTTTTAATTTAAATATCAAATAATTTAATTAGTTTATAATTTTTAAATTCAACTTGATTTGTTTCCTTCTCATAGGGTTTCAATTATATTTTCTCTAGGGTTTGTAACTCTTTCTCCTATTTCCTCAACTCCAAGGTTTGAATATATTTTTTAATTTTAGATTTATATTTATTCCCACTCTTGGTAAAATATTGATGAAACATAGATATTTTACTTTGCATCCAAGAGACCTACATATTCATTTTCCTCTTCTTCTTCCTCTTAATCTTTTTGTATGCACACACCATTTTCTTGCATGCAGTTTTTCTAATGTGTGTGTTGCTTATCACACATGCATGCATTAATTTTCATGTATGTATGAAAATTTTTATTCATGCATGTGTTACATTGTGCATGAATGTTTGATTTTACATTAGTTACCTTATTTACTATGTGTAAAAGCTTTTTATTTTAGGTAGTTATTTTGGAAGGTTTGTATCTCTTTCCCCTACCTCCTCAACTCTAGGGTTTGAATATAGTTTCTAATTTTATATTTAACTAATACAAATTTCCTACATGTTCTACATTCATTGAAAGAATCAAATTTTACATCGATTCCAAATAGATTCTCTAGGTTAAATTCACTAGATTAACTAGTTTCTCTCTAGAATCTTCTAATTTTCTAATTTCAATCAATACAATTCAAATACAAATATAATCTCATACTTTAATTCTAATTGAAAACATATTAAGAGATAATAATTTCATGGACAAGATCCAAATTTCAATATTAAATTGAACTCTGTTGAATTTGATGCTAAACCTTTATTCTCTATCTAGAAAATATTCCTATCTAATTTGTGACAAAACTCTTTCAAATATCCTCAAAGATTAATTGTTTAAAACTTGCATACTGATTTCTAAGGTTCCCTAGATGTTTATATAACTATTTAATCCTAGATATCATGCACTTTTTCTCCATAAAAATACTATAATTATATAAATCTATTTTCTTTCTTCAATTGAATAACACTTAAGTTCATTGAATAGAATGACCTAATACCAAAAATAGCTCTCCCAATCCCATTTTTTAACCAAATTCATCAAATTTCAAGCACCATAATATAATTTACCAAGAAATCTAGTCTCAAGTACCATACAATTAGGATAATGAACATGTGCAACAATAAATATGGGGTATACCAATGGTGCTAAATGAGGGCACACACACTTGGTCACTTGATATTCCATAACACTAGATCTAGGGGCATACTATGTAAAACAATCTCTTTTAATAATTTATTTTGTCACATTACATTGGATAGCGCTCAAAGAGACATCATTAGACACACTCTCT
Organism: Sequoiadendron giganteum; assembly: GCA_007115665.2. Classification (NCBI taxonomy): domain Eukaryota; kingdom Viridiplantae; phylum Streptophyta; class Pinopsida; order Cupressales; family Cupressaceae; genus Sequoiadendron; species Sequoiadendron giganteum. The sequence continues at coordinate 91,353,214 of CM021110.1, read as the reverse complement.
CACATTCAAGAAAGAACCAGTACTAAAGTATCATCGGAATAAGCAATAACACCTCTTAACGAATTTCTAATATGAATCAAACTTTGTGATATTGTACTACAATTAGATCTATAGATCCATATGGTCTATGATTCCTCTAAAATCAATTGCAATATAATAATTTCCCTATTTGTATGCCCAAAAAGGTTAAGCCATGTTCATTACACTAAAGAGCGTTTTAAGTAAAATAAATATATATAAATTTTAAATAATTGAATTATAAATTAATAAATTTTAAAATTGAATGCATATAAATAATAATTCCAATCATCCAAATCCCTAAACCTTATTTAACATGTTTTGTAAAAAATCCACAAATATAAGAAATTATACACATTTTCTAACCAATTATTTCGTTCATGTTTAAATCAAATGACAATGAATGCTTATAGTAGTTCCTCCAATTTAATTTGAGCATTAATCCATAAATAAAATAGCGTAAGCACATGTTTCTATTTCAAAGTTAAAAACATGAAATATGACTTTAGAGCTTGCATTAATCAATAAACATTTTCTAAGATCTAATCATTAATAATATTAAAATATTGTAAAGGATTATTAAGAGGAAGCTTGAGATATTGTTCTTTTGTTGTAATAAGTTTGATAAATTTGATAACTTTGAAGGAGGAAGTTTTTATTTGTTATAGTTATGGGAAGGAGAAATATATTTTTTCTTGGTTTAAGTTTTTTTATTAAAATGAAGGTTGGAGGAAATGTTAAGTTCATCAAAATGAAATGCAAATTTTAAATATATAATTCTTTAGAGGTATGTAAAGAATAGAATATTTAATCTTTTCTAGGAAAGCAATAAAGGAGTAAATTATTGTTCCTATCACTCATAATATTTTTTGGTATCCCATGTAGTCTAAAAACCTTTTTAAAAATAAATCAAGGATAACTATAAGAAACCCCCCTGAAAAAGATATAAAATCTTCGCAAATCTTTCATTTTTTTGGAAAAAAAATTAATTTCTATTGATTTTCTTTTTCTTTTTTTGGAAAAATATTAGTTTTATTGGAGAATTTTTTAAATCACTAGAAATTTTGTAGATAATCTTGAAAAATTATTGATATATTTGAAAAAAGAAATAATTTTGTTGGCAAATTATACGTGTACTAAAAAAAGAAGTCCAATTGTGAATTATAGATAGATTTGAAAAAAAAATGTTGGTGAATTATTCTTGTATTCAAAAAAATAAAATATGTTCAGTAATGAGCTATATAAATATTAAAACTATAAATTGAATTATTTGGTGAATGTGCTTGTAAGTTTTTGAAAAATCATAATGTGGTTAGTGAAAATATCAAATGGTAAATGATAATTATTAACTTGGTGAATTGATATCTTTAAATAGATTTAAATTTACATTGTTGGATGATTGCAAAATAATGACATAAGTTCTATTCCATATCAAAGTTTTGACACACCCAAATTCCTACATAAAGTCTTTGGAATATAGACAAGTGTCAACATATTTCAATGTTGAATTGTTTGGCTCATGGTCTTTTCACTTAAGTGACTTCCCATGTCTTTGGCTATGTTGTTTTACTAGTCACTTGAGCTGTGTTATTGGCCAAGCCCATTTTCTATGTATTTTAATAATGCTTTTGTCTACTTGCAATTGGGCACTCCTTTGGTGGCCCTACTTATGTCCATGTAGCATCATTTAGTTGGAGCACACTTTCTCTTTGTAACGTAGGTTTCCTTTTCACCTTGGGTTGGAAGTTACACTACTACAACAAATGTATTCCTCTTCAGATCCCTTTGTATAGCATCAACTATCTTATATACCAACTATGATTGTAAGAAAGCTAAGGTAGCGGAACAACTTCCTACACTAATATTGAGAGGAGAATGATGCAAAAAATTTATAGATCTTTAACAGTTACAAAACTTAAATAGAAATAAACACATATATCATGCATACCACAACGCAATGATTTACGTGGGGAAAACCCTTTCGGGAGAAAAACCCCACACTCCAAAAGCCACTCAATATATTATTTAGAAATCATAAAGATTACAATATACTTGTAGAGAAAGCTTCTCAAAAGAGTATCACCAACCAAAGATCCAGAGGCAACATGACCGCTATTAGACTCTAAGAATAGATCACAATACACAATCGTAATACAATGCCCTCATAAAATAGGGTTTCCTTTTAGGTCAAGTCAAGCTAATAAAATATCAGTCATCAGATCTAATACCTAATGATGAGCGGTCTAGATTTACAATGATAAAATATAAATAGAATTTTCCTTTCAAGGACCCTGAGCACCCACCAGAGCACATTGCCCCTGGACCCCAGTCAGGGGGATGATCCCCCTGAACCCCTCGCGGGGGGAGACCTCCCTCACCCCCCATCGTCATCAGATGAACAGTACCTTGTGTATCAATAGTGACCTATGTAATTGCATGGTTGAGACACATTTTCCCAACAATGATAGCAAGTTATCTCAGTTCCTATTGGAGGAGATTCACCCATTGCGGTGTGACATTGAAATTCTTATTTTTCTAAGTTTTACTCTTGCATCTTGATGCCATGTGTGCTTTCTAGACGATCTTTCATTGACTATTTCAACACACAACATTCCCTTAAGTCACAACATTATATATTGGGCTTCATTTCTCATTGGCCCTATATCCTAGTAACTGATTGAGTCATTTATTTTAACGAATTTTCTATGTGCCTAAGTCTTCTCTTAAATGAGAAATCATATGGTGGTCCCCACTCTTGTCCATTTATTTTCTCCTTATTCGATCACATCCATCCTTCATAATGCATCTTCTTGATTTATTATTTTTTTAAGTTGCACTAGTGCACTCTTTTGATGTGTGGATTCCACTATCACCTTTCAACCCAATTATGATATACATGTGTTTTCACCACTATGACTTGTTGTTAGTATATTATTGGAGTGTGTTTATCCCTCTTAGAGTAGGTTTATAAAAAGTTTAGCCTTTTGAAGTTGCACTAGTGTGTTATGGTGACATGTGACACTTATCGGAATAGGCACAGACAATAATATGACCTTTGAATAACATGTAGATGAATGATTGGGTGCTAGGTATTCACCTCTCATTTTAAACATAAGGTAAACATTAGGTGCTAGCATATTGTGGTGATAGTTGGAAATGACATAGATTGGTCTTGGGTGATTTCATGGTTTCTAACAAATATGTAGGTGGGTGATTAGGTACCACATGCTCCTTTCTCATGTTGCAATGCAAGAGTTATTTGTATCATAGTTTCTCAAAGTCAGAGCCTTTCAAATATGTGTTAATGCACTATGTTGACACTTGAAAGACATGATGTAAAGGTTGAGTGATTTGGTGTCCTCATTTGTAAACCCGATGGTGATTGTGGGGTTGTCCCCATGACTTAGAATTGAATTTACTTGTGGCAATAATTTCATGTAAAGTAAATAAAACCCTAGTTGTAGTCAATTATTTAAAACCCTAGTTTAAAAATAAACCCCAAAATGAGTCTGACAACTCCACAAGATGGAAAAATGAAAAGGGGACTAGAAGAAGATATATTTAGCCAACTCACATGATCCTCTAAAAGGGAAAATAATTCCCAAGGATCTCGAATTATTTGAGACAAACTAATTGACAAAGTTGACTTTGTGAGGGATGCAACAATCCCTTCTCAAGGTTGGGATTTGTTGAATTACTACTACAGGAGGAGAAAAGTTGCAATACCTATATTGAATTTATGAATTTGGACCTAGTAAGATTGGTGGTTCTAAATGTATTCATTAATGTGGACTTGATAAGAGAAATTGCAAAGAGGTATGTTTCACAATCTAGGGAAATATTTAATGATAAGGGTGGTCTCCTGACAAGGTTGGATGTATAATTCATTTGCAAGGTATTCATTTTGAATGTAATTACAAGTGTCCCCATAGATTTAAATTCATTATGAAGAGAATATTCCAATGGCAAGGACAATTATAGGGTCATTTGGCTTCTTCATCACAATAAAAGGGATTAGGATAAGAAAATTATGATATTTTCTAGAGATGAAGTTGATCCTTTCAAATTTGATATTGTTGAATAATAATTCATCAACACCTAGTATGCCTTATGTCAAGTCCTGGCTATGGATTACAGGACGTAAATGTCAATCCACCTAATGATGATTGCAACTGACATCCAACATAGAGAGTTGAACAAAAGTTTTGAATTTTCCACTTTCATTGCATAAAGAATCTACAAAGGCTTAATGGTGATAAAAAGTGATGGGAAAATAATATATACTTCAAATGGTATTCTTTGTTGTGTCATATTCTTTTATAAAATAGGAAGGCTATATGGAGTGTTGTAATGCAATTGAAGTTGCATGATACTGAAGGAGTTCAAGGTTGGACATAAAGTTGGTACATTCATTCTCAATTCTCGAATTGTGTGGTGTTTGAAGAATATTTTTATGTAGGTGGTCCTAAGAAATTTGGGATTTCAAACTAGAAGGATATTTGAAAAAGTGATGAATTTCTTGAGACCCAAAGATAATGCACCTGAGGTAGGGGTGGACCATAACTGAGGTGATTGGTTCCTCCACTCCAATACCATAGTCATTAAAGTTTGTGGTGCTCCAATGCAACATCATATACTGCAAGGAGTGTGTCAGATAGAGTTGAATTTCTTGAGATCATGTGGCACCTGAATGAGATAGATAAATTTTATCTAAGAACCCAAAAGAAGAGATCTTTGTTTCTAGCATCAACTATATTTTTTATTTTTTTATCATTGGTAAGGAGGGGTTGTATTTTTTATATCCTCTATTACAAGATTATAGAATGAGGATAGATAGGAAGAGGAATTATGACAAAAAAAATTATTAATCAAACCAAGCTAGGGGTGAAGAAGTCCAATTTCTATCATGAGTTTGATAGAAACAAATATATAATAGGGAATTGAGCCTCTCATGTAGAGGTCTAGAGAAGGAAGAATGCATATAAGGAGATTAAGGATCACATTATTAGAACATAGACTATGCTTGACAATATTATCATTCTTTCTCTTATGGTTTTGTCACCATCACAAAGGCCAATCTGAGAAGAATAATGGCTAGCATAAAATAAGTTGAGAAATATATTCAACAACATGAGGTGTCATCAACATCAAATGTTCCTCCAAAATTGGTATCAAGACTACCAGGTGGTTTTCAAGCCATGTTGCACTATTCAATGGATTATGTTGAATTAGAGGAGATAGGAGAGAATATAATGGATATTAAGCAGGTGAATCAAGTCCTTCCTTCTCCCCTAAGGGTTTGAATTGATGATCCTCCATAAGATAAAATGATAGATGACCTAAGGGTTGGATTAATGTAGCAAGCGACATAAGAGCCCTTGCACACATTGAAATTTTGATAGATGAAAAGTTTGTGTAGTCCAAATAATTTAAAGAATTCCTATCCAGGAACAAGATGGATCTTTTCCTCAAAAATATGAATAAATGGAGAAGGAAACAGAGGAAGAAATGCAAGTGAATTTCATGTTAACATCACTATTGAGGAAGGAAGAATAATTGTGTAAGAAAGTTGTAATATTTTTTTTCCAAGATGGTACATTGCATCAATAATTTATTTAATTTGGACACCATTAGGAGGTAAGAAACTAATGAGGAAGTGTTGACATATGATGAGCAATCCAAAGAAATATATTTTGAGATTGGATTTAGCACAAGGTTTGAAACATTGACAATATGGTCAATTGGTCTAGAGACCAGGAGGCCTCAATTTACAAGATATTTCAAGGATCTTATAGGTAACCTCATTGTCAAAAGACTTGTAGATACAAGTGCTACTCAAGAAATATCCTTGGTAATAAGCATTACTTTGTTTGGTAAAGAAACAACAAGAAGTTGTAATTTGATTTTGGAAAGTTACTAAAGAACCATATAAATTTGATGCAGGAATATAATAAGGTTCAATACTTACTTCCTCCTCCTTATATCATCACTTCAATCTTACAACTCCTCAATCAATTTCAATTGATACAACATTCCAAGATAGGGAGACATTTTCCTTTAAAGTAAAAGAGCTAAGGGAAAAATTAAAACAAAGAAGGGAAATAGAGAAATCAGATAAAGAGGAGGGAAAGAAAAATGTGATCAACCTTGTTTATGACTCGTTGGATTATATATTGACAAGCATCTTAAGAAAATTGGATGATACATAGGTAGGTTACAACAATTTAAGAAATGTATACACCAATTACCTACATAATGAAGATAATATGAAAGGAGTATTAAGCACATGGATCCTAAGGGTGTTAGAAATGGGATAAATGCACATACTAGCTAAAATTGACCCTAATTCCCTTGCAAAATTGGCAAGCACTTATGAGGTGATGGGGATATTAGGTGATATCTTAACTTACCAAACAAAATTTGATATTCAAATAAAGAGTAATTTGAATTTCATTTGGACCATTGGAGGAAGCCTTGATTCTCAAAATATTGGATGATGATGGAAATATAAAATAATTTGGTCAATGGAAGTCAAATTTCAACAATGTTTTACCATCTTTAGGTGCTTCAATTTTGGCAAATGGTGAAACTGACTCAATTTTGCTAAATAGTAGCCTAGAGATACTGATTAAATTAGAATCAAGCCTTGATATTTTCATCAAGGAAACTAAAATAATTTTGGATGCAAGGTTTAATGCTCATGTGAACAAGGTGGAAAAAGTGCTTGAGTTTTAGTGGCCTACAATAGAGATGTATGCTTCATGGTTGGAAAAATATTTGGGTAAGTCATCTACTAGGTCACCATGGCCATCAATTCTTATCTTCATCAATAGTTTGAGGTCACATATGAAGTGATAAAACCTTTGAATTTCATCATATCTTTCCAAAGCAGACTTGATGTGATGCTAGAGGAGTATATAGCACATATCTCCTCCAGTTCTTGATGGATGGTACACAAGATACAACACAAATGCACACAGTACAATTTTCAAGTTGGTGAAGGTTTTGGAACACAAGTGGCCTCAAAAGAGGAGTATGCAACATGGTTGGAGAATTATAATGAATAATTTTGATAACTTGATTGTTCATGTCAGGTGAAAATCTGTAAAATAATTTTGAGCATGTGTGCTAGAATTTCAAGGCTCTGCAAGAATTCATATGATAGTTGACATATATTTTAGATATGTAATTATTGGGTGTAGTTAACCAAGGTTGGGAAGTTCATCGAGGGTTGGGTTAACCTTAAAAAAAACTCTTAAAATGGATTGTGAGTTTAAATGAAATTATTCTTTAGTCCATAATATGGTTTTGAGGGTAATGTTTTGACGGTAATAAGGATGATCCTATGGTGTTATTGGGGATACTCTAAATTATATTGACTCAATTTATGTGTTTTTAGAGGAAAAGAGAGACCAATTCCATTTAGAATGGGTGGAATTAGAAAGGATTTGATTGATTCACTTGGCCCTTGTGTTGAGTTTCAAAACCAAATGAGGAGCTTTGAGGGAGATAAGTGCTTCCACTAGGTGTGCGAGAGTATAATCTTTTTAATATTTTCCCATGGAAACTTGTTTATTTCTCATACTCCATTTTGACAAAGACCCTCAAAGAGGAACCATGGACTTTCAATGACACAATGTTCTTTCTTGGTGGCTTGGTCTTGCTCGAAGATGGAAGTAGAAAATTTATTATCCTTTCAACTTGTTCTTAAGACCTCCAGTTGGTATCAAGGTGTTGTCAATGGATCCTTGGGATAACTATATTCTTGGGAGTCCAAGGAATAATTCATCTGCAAATAATACTTTGTCGCCTTTGTAACGAGTTGTAGAAAATCTACTAGGAACTTACAATCCATTATACTTATTTCATTGTACACCAAAGTCAATTATGTCAATTTATCAAATGTAAAAGTGGCATATCATTTATACATGAGCTTACAAGCTCTACTCATCTTTAAAAATTGGCGTCACATGTATTTTAATTTATTTGTAATATAATCAAGGGTTGTGCTATTCTTCATTATTCATTTGTAGTAATGTTTTTTTTGTGTTAATGTCTATTCATGTAATAGTATAATGTCTTTCATGGAGAGAAATTAGAATTTTTTCTCTATAGATTGATAATTAAGTAAAATTATATAAACTCAAGTCATTTGTAAATATTATTATTACATCGAGATTCATTTATCACTTACAACAATGGTGTTTGATAATCTGTATACAAAATCAAACCTCTAGAATCACCATAGATTTGTTAGATTTACAAAGATCAATGGTTGGGATTTTATTTTAGATCAAAATATGCCACTTATTTTCAAACATGATTAATTAATTGAATTCGTGGACATGTAGGCCGTGTGTTGAATTTTGTTTGAAGTGTAAACACATAATTTTAACGTAATAAGTATGTAATCAAGAGGTAACACATTTGATTCACTTTTCTATTTGAAAATAAGAGAAAAAATAGTAAGCGAACTTGCAACTACTAAGTGATATTATTTTTAATCAATAGGTTCAGGGATATTGTAGTGCACTTGGGAGATTTTGGGATGCAACAATGTCAGCTCACACCAGTATTTGTATTCATCTTTTCAAAGTTTAGGTAAGTGAAAGACAAAAAATCATACATTCCATTAATTTTTTTATTTTCAATCTTAGGGTTTATAGTTGAGCGTTTATAAGCATATTGACCACCACTTTCGAACCAATAATTTGGAAAGAAAAAGAAAAAAAAAATAGACTATTTCATACTTCTTAAAACCCTAGGTTTGGATGATGAATACCATGATTTTTATGATCATGTAATCTATGGTAGGCTTAACTCAAAACTTAAATTTTAATGTGAGAATTAGGTTGGAATGCAAATGAAAAGTAACAAAAGTAAAACATTACCAATTAATAGTACCACTACATCGTTGGTGGTTGGATTGGGATACATGATGTTACCTATGGTTTTCCCTTGCCCACAATTTATCATGGTTTGTGCCCAAAATTATTATGATAATAAAAAATTAATTGTTAAAAAAGATATCCAAGAATAATTTTTATCCATTACTGCAAAAGAATTTGGAACTTGTGTTGGGGTTTCCAATTGAAAATTTTGGAAACATCCACATTGACCTAAAAAACCTTGCTAGTTATTATGAAGCAACCTCTCAAATGTTCAAAAATTATTTTCTCAAAGAAATAATAGTGGATGATAATATATTCAAAGAGAATCATAATCCTCATAAAATTAAAAAATTTAAACCACGAGTTTATGATATTATTTCCATGCTAGAATTTTTCCTTGGATTGGATAATAATAGGGAAGTGGGTGAAAGCCTCCTTGAAATGGTATATAATATCAATTATGTTACTCCACTTGTTAAATATAAATTTCTTGAGCACATTTTAGAATCCATGCAGAATTTTTTTTTAATGAATAAAAGAGGTTCCACTAAGACATTTAGGTTCACAACCTACTTGTGATATTTATTTCTAGTGAAATTTAGTGGAATGATTCTATCCAACAAGATTCAAATTCAACCTTATACGAATGATGAGGTGAAAATAGTGGTTGTTAGCAGGATACATTCTAGAGAGTAAAAGATACAACAACTCACTACAAAGGAATTATGGAACATCAGGTTGACAAGGAAGATAGACTAAGGGGTATCCTATAAGGTTCGTGTCTCTATAAGATACTATGGCATAATATATATGCATGTAATAGATGATAGAGTAAGACATGCTAATGCAATTTTTATTTGAATATATATAATTGGAGTTATAAGGATTCAATGGATATATGTATTATGAATTATTTCTATTCTTATTTAAGATGTATATGATGTATTGTTAGATACAAATTCTTACCACACTTACTCTCTTCTATCACTGTACCCTTTGGAGTATAAACTAACTACATAAGGGACATCAGGGTATAGATCTCCAAATTGAAATTCCATAAATCCTCTTGATAACCTCGGTTCCATTGTCAAGACCCTAGAGAGGACTGTGAAGAAAATACAAAGTAAAGAAATAAAGAATTAAGAGTAGGAAAGAAGATAATAATTAAAAAGGGAATTATTTTTGTAGATACCATTTTTAGGTATTGCCTCTATGAGAGGAGGGAGGCACTTAAGGGTGCCTCTTTTTCTAGGGGTTGTGACTATTTAAACTACCTTTTCATCCGTGGAGATGTTTGTTTGTTAGTAAGTATCATTTGATTAGTTGATGGTGTTGCTTCATTGAAAGTTGTTAAGCTCATGATATCCTCTTTTTTCTACCACATCCTCTCCTCTTATTCTTAGAACACTCCTGGTTAATAACTCATCCAAGTAATCTAAATCAAATTTTCTATTATGAAGATTTTGTAAAGGGGTTCCTTATGGTAACCAATCCTCATTTATCCTTAATTGATTATTTATCCAATCTAGATTAGCAGTTGGTGTTCTATTGATGGGTGGTTGTTGGCAAGAGACACTGCAAATATAATTTCAGTGTTGTCATTGATAGAAACCCTAGTTCGTGACTCGATCCACACGTCATCATTTGGTCATACCAGAATTCAGATTGAAGTTCTATAATTAACTGTCAAGCAAGAATAGAGCATCTGACAGAATTGTGTTCATCAATTCATATGCAATTTCTTCTTATCATTTTGAGTTGTGGATCTCAGGGAATATATTTTGGTGTACATACTATCTTATCCGAGAATCATCAGGATATGCATTCATTGGTGTGCAAGTTAGAAGATCTGGTTGATTAATTTCCTGTTTAACAGTATAGAAATCCGACTTCATGAATATAATATGTTGCAGATAATTAAGGAGTAATTGTTTAAGTATTTTCATGTTAGATCATATTGATTTGGGTCATTACTATGCTATGGCCAACTTTGGTAGGTGTGCATTAAGAATTAGCAATGGATTGAGCCGAACATTTGTAAATATCTTCATACTTTTGTTGGAGCCAACAGGTAGCGATTAATTCCTTGGGGCAGATATATATAAGCGATCAAAAAATCATTTTCAAAGGTGTGTGATGTGTGTTGGTGTGTGTTGTGAATATCTGAAGGATTATACATAGTTTCACTTGTGCATAAAAGGATTTGTGATACGAAAGCAGAGTAGAGCAAAAGAGAAAAATCAGATAGAAGGTCAAGAATTCGATTGTTGAGCCTAACTGGAATTGTGATTAGGCATTCATAGATACTACTCTTTCAGTTCAAATCTCTCAGATGGATTTAATCTGAATATTTTGTAAGACAACGAGTCTTCATTTATGAGTAGTGAGCTCTGGGCAGTGTGCCTAAATGCAAGTGCATTCCCATTTTGTAAACATTTATTTATGAGTATAATCATATTGTGGATTGGCCTTCCACCGTGGTTTTTCCCCTAACGGGGTTTCCACGTAAAAATATATGTTATGGTGTTATGGTTGTTTTCCTTATGTTCATGCATATTTATTTTGGTTGAATGTTATAAGTGCTTTCAGGATCAGATTAATTAAGTTAAAAATTGTAGAACACTGATTCACCCTCCTCTTAGTGTTCCTTGATTCCAATAATTCGTATCAGAGCTTAGTTCCTCGGAAGAATTTTAACAGCTTGGGGAAGATCTAAGAAATTTATTCAATGGATTCAGACAGTCTTCAGCAACAACTCTTGGTGGCCCTAGATGATCTTGATCAGTCAAAATTTGAAGTTCAGAAATTGCAAGCAAAACTCATGGATGCTGAGAAATTCATTGAGTCTTTGAAAGATAAAATCAATAAGTCTAGGGAGAAGAGAAGGGAACTTTGCGATCAGATTAAGCAGAATGGTGGTAAAAGCATGGAAGATGAACAACTGAGTCAAGCCCTAAAACAAAAGATAGAAGAATGTGAAAAGCTTACTAGAGATAATACAGTCCTAAAGTATGAGATGGAATCTATTATGATGAGGATGACCATGGAGATTGAAGACATAAAGAAGAATGAAGAGAACCTTGCATAGTCCTTGAAAGAGAAGTCTGAAGAATGCAACAAAATTAAAGATGGATTCATAAATCTGGCACTTGAATTGTAGCAATCTAGAAACAATGATGAAGAACTTAAAAAACAGGTTGTTACCCTCAGAGATGAACTTTCTAATGCAAATGAATTCAAGGAGAAGTTCAAGATCAGCTCAGCCAAGCTTGATGAACTGATTAAAAGTCAAAGGACTGAAGGTGACAAATGAGGTCTTGGATATGAGGAAGGAGAAAGTTCCAGATCTGGGAAAAGGAGATTTAGGTAAGGAAATCAAATGAACAAATATGGAAGGTATCTGATAAGACAACCTAATGCTCAAAGATTTAATGGTTACTATTTTGTTTGTAATAAATTTGGCCATATGGCTTCTCAATGTAGAAGTAGAATGAATTCAAATGGTCCATCATTCTTCGGTCAGTTATTTAACTGCAACAAGTATGGTCATAAGTCAAATGAATGCAGAAATATGATGAAATTTTTTTATAAAGATGTCAGATGTTATACATGCAATAGATTTGGCCATATTTCTAACCAGTGCAGATCAATAGAAAATCAATGGAACAACTAGTCTGGAGAAAGAAATGTGGTGTGCTACAATTGCAACAAATCCGGTCACATTGCTAGATTCTGTAGAAACAGAAAGGGTTCAGTAAATCAAAGAAGAAACATGCAGAAGAATGAAAAAGGAAAAGGGAAAGTCACTACAGGTGAGATCAAGAAGGAAATGAAGAAGATATGGGTGAAGAAGAGTTCTTCTGTTGCAAAAAATGAGCCAGCCCCAGAATTTGGTTATGGTAATTCATCCAGGAATTACTTCATGGTCTCTGGCCTAGGGGGAGTTCTCAAGAAAATCCTTCAAACCCCTTGTCGATAGTTGGTACCGAGATATGGATGAGTGCAATGATTACATTTATGATCCACAGATGTTGCTAAAATAGTTGGAGAGACTACTTATGCTAAGTTGAAGGTCTGTAGAAGAATTATCTTTCATAGTGTATGGAAACAGGGTATCTAGATGAATTAGGGAAAAAGCATTTATTGCGACAACAAGTTAGGTATGTGAATGATAAAAGGTCATTTTTATTGTTCATTTGTCACTTTACACTTTGAGAAGAAGTTTGGAGAGCTCTAAAGGGAACTTTGGAAAAATTTGGCAAAGATTCAAGTGTGAAGGAAATTCGGCGACAAAACCTCAAATTGGTGAAAAGTTATTAATTGGGAAAACTTGTGAGCTTGTGAATTTGTAAAAATGGCTACTCTATTGGTAGTTGATGTCAAGGAAAGACCCCGTCCGAAATTCAAGTGGCATCCTTTCAAATCTGTTCGACAGAGCCCTTAGGTGCACTTTCGTCTATTCTGTATGACATCTTGCATATTGAAGACATTAGGACATACATTCATGCCAACATTGAAGAGTTAGGGAGCTCACAATTATTGAATTTTTACAACAATCAAGTTATAGGAGAGGATTTCCGTGTTAAACCTAAATTCAAAACCCTAGAGGAAAAGAAATTTATGTAGATTGTAAAATTTCTCATGTTTGAAGAAAGCGAGTGGATCCGATATATTTTAAGTCGAGTTCATGATGAATTTATGTGGTTGAATCAACCCTTTACGATTACAAAAGAAGCCATAAGTGTTGTTACTGGTTTAAATTCCTCTAGTGGATTGCCGATCTTGAAGTTCGTGAAGAATCAGATAGTTACTGATGCAACTGGTTCAGTGTATGATAGAAGAGCTATGACAATTAATGATATTGTTGAAGTGGATGTCAGATTTGCATCGATGGTCATTGGTTACAAAATCTATCATTCCAGTCGAGATAATTTTGTATCTGACACACCTATCTATGTAGCATATTTGATGGTAAAGGAGAATGTGGAATATGATCTATGTGAGCTACGCAGAAGCCAGTTGATGGAAAATCTTGGTAAAATCAAGAAAGATAAGAAGAATTCCTTCAAATATGGTAATATGTTGGTGTGTTTGTTCTGTTACTTTATGAATGAAGTTCCAGGATTTAGAATAGTACAATGGCAAGGTAATAAACTTGTAGCTATTCAAATTAGAGATATCTTGCACAGACTTGGTTATAGAAAGACAAGGAATACTGCAATCTGGGGTTATTTCAAGAACTTTCAGAATGAGATGGAAGTAAGAGAAAGAATTCCTAATTCTATTGTGGAGAAGTACAAAGATACTATTTTTTTTATGGTTGACATTGATCAATGCTTGATGGAAGCTACAGATCCCAGAACAATCTGGATTATGCCAATGGGCTACGAGTTTGAGGAACATATTTTGGAAATGTATGTTGAAAATTTGTTGAGCAAACCTCGAGATCCATCAGAAGAAAGATTTGGTACTTTTTCTAAAAAGGATATACAAGTACATAATCAACTAAGGAAGCCTGTAATAGTCAGGAGAGTAAGAAGAGAAGTGGAAGCCTTTGCAAAAATCATGGGTATAACTGCAGAAGTTGTGAGAGAAGCTAGAAGAAAGAGAGAAAAAGTTGAAGCAGGAGAGCCAGCTAGAACTGAATTTGCTAGTTCGACAGTATCCTCTGCCCGAACTAGATCTACAAGAATCTCTAGTCTCCCCTTCGGTTCTATAAAAAGGTCAAGTCCTATGAAAGAACAAGCCAAGTCATCTGGTAAGGAGGGAAAAAGAAAGAAGGACAAAAGCAGAAGAGTTTGTATTGTTGTTTCTAAAGATGAAGAGACTAAATCTGATGTAGAGATAAGAGAAATCAAGTAAAAAGGCACAAAGAAAACAATAGTTTCAAAGCTGGTGAATAAGTGAAAGAAAAGAAGAATATGAAGACTGACAAAACAGGTATGTTTGTAAAAGAAATGGAGAATGCATTGACTAAGGATGGCAATATTAGGCCTCTTCGTGAATGGTATGACACTTTTGACAGTGCCAATCAAAGAATTCTTGAGGAAGCCTCAATGAAATACTTCAATAATTTCAATAAGGAACTTATTGAAATAATGTCTGCATTACCCAAAAGTCTTTATGAAATTTTGGAAATGAGAAGACCGAATGCCAGAACTAAGGATGAATAGTTCGAAGAGAGAATTCTTGCAGATTTATGTATGGTAACGTCTATTGAGGAATTGAGGACAATTCTGAATGGTGCCAAGAAAGACTTCAAGAGAAAAACTAGAGTAAACAATCTCATGATTGGTCAGACTAAAGAAGTGGAAAAAGAAATTGAAAAAATTCTAAAGGAAGTTTTGTTAAGGAACGGAATCGATGTTGTTTCTGAGAAAGTGTATGATGGAAATGTTTCACCTGGTCCGATAGCAGAAGAAGGAAAAGAAGATACATTTGAGGAAACTCAGATTCCGCTTGATATGCATGATGCAGGAATTCCTATGGAGACTAAAGCTCCTAAAGTCGCGTCAATTGATGAAGCTGAGATTCTTAAAGACAAGCAAGAATCTATAACTGAGGAAACAATGATCCAGGAAAATAAGGTTGAAATAAAGGAAGTTCTGGTAAAAGCAAGAGACACTGCTAAGGCAATGAAAGAGTTTTTGGAAGAACAACATGAATTTGATTATGAACTACTAAAAGGTCCTATCAACTTGGACACTTTATCCCCTATTCAGAAAATGAAGGCAGCTTCATTTGCTCAGAATAAGGCGAGGGAAGAAATTCTGAAGTCACATATTGAAGATAGTGAGTTGTTGAATCTTGCATCTGGTATTCTAGAGAAAATCATGCCTACAGATGTTAAGGATCCATTTGGTTCTCCATTCGGTGAGCTGAAGAAGCTTATTAATGTTGTAAGTACTCATTTTGAGTCTTTTGAGAATTCTACCGAGGATAAGGTATAGAAGGAGTTTGATGATAAAAGATTCAGTATATTGAAAGGGATGAAAATAAAATAAAAGAATGTGCAAAACAGTTAGTAGATATCACTCAAGCATTCAATCCTCTAACTGTTTATGTTGGAAAGAAAGAAAGTCAAGTCATATCCTTGCTTGACAAGATCAAAAGCTTGAAGCATGAAGAAAGTAAAATGGTTGAAAGAGTTTGTGAGCTTAGAGGACTAATTGGTCCTAAGATTGAAACAATGTTAAGTGCTTCGAAGGAAGCACAAGATGCTATGGTGGTCTGTGATCCAACAAACCTTGAATCTGCAGAGATGAAATCTTACTTATTATGTAAGTTGAAGAAGCATGTTTGTACATATGCAGTTTGTTCATAACAGTTTTGTTTGATTTTTGGTATGCGGATTCCTGCCTTTTCCATTGATGTCAAAGGGGGAGAATGGGACAGTGAAAAATGCCTTAATCATCTCAGAGGGAGTTTTGTTTTCGAATTTTGAAGGGTGGCAGTGTATTCATGTTGGTATTGATCCGACACTTAGTCATTTTTCTCTAAGTGTTTCCATCAATACCAAAGGGGGAGATTTTTGGCAAGAGACACTGCAAATATCATTTTGGTGTTGTCATTGATGGTAACCCTAGTCTATGACTCGATCCACAGGTCATCATTTGCTCATACCAGAAGTCAGATCGAATTTTTTATATGACAGAATTGTGTTCATCGATTCATATACAATTTCTTGTTATCATTTTGAGTTGTGGATCTTAGGGAAGGTATTTTGGTGTACATACTATCTTATCCGAGAATCATCAGGATACACATTCATTGGTGTGCAAGTTAGAAGATCCGGTTGATTAATTTCATGTTTATCAGTACAGAAAGCCGACTTCATGAATATAATATGGTGTGGATAATTAAGGAGTAATTGTTTAATTATTTTCATGTTTGATCATATTGATCTGGGTCATTACTATGCTATGGCCAACTTTGGTAGGTGTGCATTGAGAATTAACTATGGATTGAGCCGACAGTTTGTAAATATGTTCATCCTTTTGTTGGAGTCAACAGGTTGTGATTAAATCCTTGGTGGTGGGATATATATAAGCGATCAATATATCATTTTGAAAGGTGTGTGTTGTGTGCTGGTGTGTGTTGCGAATAGCAAAATGATTATACATAGTTTCACTTGTGCATAAAAGGATTTGTGATACGAATTGAAGCAAAGCACAACAGAAGAGCAGAATCAGACAGAAGGTCAAGAATTCAATTGTTGAGCCTAACAGGAACTGTAATCAGGTATTCATAGATGTTACTCTTTCAGTTCAAATCTCTTAGATGGATTTAATCTGAATATTTTGTAAGACAGTGAGTCTTCATTTCTGAGCAGTGAGCTCTAGGCAGTGTGCCTGAATGCAAGTGCATTCCCATTTTGTAAACACTTATTTTTGAGTATACTCATATTGTGGATTGGCCTTCCATAGTGGTTTTTCCCCTAATGGGGTTTCCATGTAAAAATATTTGTGTTATGGTGTTATGGTTGTTTTCCTTATGTTCAAGCATATTTATTTTGGTTGAATGTTATAATTGCTTTCAGGATCAGATTAATAAAGTTAAAAATTGCAGAAAATTGATTCACCTCCCCTCTCAGTGTTCCTTGATTCCAACAATGGTGTCATAATTATTTCCACTGTTTGGTCTAAAACCACATCAGTTTCTCCAATATAATCAATAAAGGAATTTTTCAGTGCAACAAAAGAAATTTCAACCAACACCCACTCCTCAACTCATATAGTTACCAGTAATGGGCTCCTAGGTAAATCTAGCAAATGTCTCCCCACTTCAAAAACTAAAACGAGGAGATATTTTTCATGCTAGTGCTAGGGAAGAGATACTCCAACAACATGTGGACAATGTAGAGCAACTAGAAGAGGTGATACAAAACTAGTGTAGAATCAAGAAATTTTTGCACCAAGACCTAAAATTTGGTGTATTTATTGTGGAAGAGGACACATATGAAATGAATGTTGGAAGAAAATTGGAGAAAATATATATAACACACTAAGAGTAAACTTGAGGGCACTACTCAGGAAATTAAACTCAATTGATTGTGGCACTTGCAGAGAATGGGATGATCATGAAACAAAATACTATCCCTCATAGTTATTTCAAGTAAGAGAAGGCCCAATCACAACAAACCATAGTGACCATAAAAAATTAGCAATATTCGTCAACAAAACCATGGATGTAAAGTACCACAATAGAAAAATAACAAAAATATTAATTTCATTCAAAATTAACCAAATTCGGACCCATACATTGAAAGAGGCCAATTTTGAGGAGATAGAGGCCAAGGCAGAGGAAGGAGGAGACAAATGGATGCCACAAATGCTTCAAATGTGGTAAACTAGACCACTTTGTAACAGAATGTTGGGGAGATAAGAAGAAACCTTATAGAATTTATAGGATTATAGAACATGACATATTTAATTATGACAAAGACCAAACCTATTATAGAAATGTGAAACCACAATAAAAAAGTGATGAGATCAAAAATCTAAAATCATCTCGAGGGGCTAGATTACTGTGGAAAATACCAAAAGACCTTGCAGAGACAGACGAAGGAAGACAACAAGGAGAACGTCAGGAGACTAGTAACTTTGAAAGAGAAAATCATACCTACAATAAGGCAATTGTAATAACAAGAATATGAGACAAAACAATATTTTTCTAAACAAGAAGTGGGCATACTTAAACAACTAATCAAAATATCTAAAAAAACCAACCTATTGGACAAACTACAATCATTTTGCAAATATTAGAATAAACAGAATTACATACCACAGATCAAAACCATAAACAAGAATGACAAACAACGGAAAATGTGACCAATTATGATTATAGTAAGTATAAACCACAAAAATATAACCAATGTCATGGTGGACTTAGAAGCTGATATAAACATGCTCCCAAAATGGGTGTGGAAACAAATAGGAAATCCACAACTAAAAAAACACCATATAATATCAACCTAGCATATGGCACAAGAAGGAAAACCCTAGGAACATGGAAACAAGTAGAAGTCAGTGTGAAAGGGGTAAAAAAATAGTAGACTTTGAAGTAGTAGCAATAAAAGAGACCTTTGATTCATTCAATGCCCTACTAGGACTAAGGTGGCTTGTAAATGCCAATGGAATTGTAGACTCTAGAAAGGAGGACATATCATTTGTTGATGACAACAAAATATTTCATATCCCCCTAGGAAAAACTTAAAATGAAGCATATATAGAAGAAATAAACCCAGAGGAACACAATGAATCTAAAAAAGAAAACCTATACACAATATCACAGTTACCACCGAGTGATAACTTAGAAGACCCTAATTCAGAAGAAGTTGAAGTTGAAAGCACTATATATAGCATAGATAGTGAGGATGTGTTAGATGCCTAGATGCAGGAGGAACCAAAACTCCATTCCTAAATAATTATCAGATTTTGTAAAACATTCATGATTAGGAAAACATCAAAGAATGCTTCGCATTCTACCACACTTATAAATATTGAACTACATAAAAACTATGGAAAGATGACATGCACTATAGAAGCTACTTCTAAGAGATCTCGCCATATCAATCACATTTTGTGAGGGATTTCACACACCAAACTACCAAAATATTCAGAAGTTGGTGACCTACTATAATTTATCACACGGATAGAAAACAAATTAAACTAAACAAAGGAGACAATATATTAAACTTACACTTATTTACAATGCATCCTATTGGCACAATACACATAAATAACAATTAACACAATGGAAAATATTTAAAATCTTAATTAAAACAAGATACATAGTAGAGAAAGGAGAATATAAGGAAATAACAAAGTATAATGGACATATTTCATCGGAATATCATTTGACCACTTGAATTACCACATGGAAATCAAGAAACAAGTATGATGAACCAATATATATATAATTATTCTATTAGACACTGACATCGGTAGCACAGACTTAGTACACCAGCAAAGAGAAAAGAGGGGAAATAAACAACTGGATAGAGCTAACAAAGGACTTTTACCACACCTTCTCTTTTTATAATGAATACGCATATAAATGTTGCATTAATGAAAATAAAAGAGATAATATTCAAACAAGATGAAACTCAAGAACTGGTGGTACTAAAAACCTATACACCACCTCCGCAATCAAAAGGTATTTGGAGATACATATAATGGCTCAATAGATAATCTACATTACTAGAGAAAAGATGCTACCTAACAAAACATGGCGATGAGGATTCCCACAAATTAGATATAGAAGTCCAACAAGGGGAAAGAGAATTAGAATCTCAAACAAAAGCAAGACAAAATTGTTATAACCAATCAATCAAACTAAAATAAGAAAACAATGCTAAAGAAGGAGATCCTAAACTGGCTAAAATAGGCAACTATTGGGATGATAGATTAGTGGCGCAAGTTGCAGATATTTTAAACCAGAATTTGAAGAACTCTTCCCTAGAAAATTTACAAACCTAAAAGTAATAAAGGAGGAAGCAAAGGTCATGAAGATACAACTAAAAGAAGATAAACTAGTATGGAAATAACCATACTGACTAAACCCAAATATGAAGAAGAAAGTCAAAGAAGAACTAGACAAGATGTTAGAAGTAGGGATAATCACACCAGTAGAAGATGCGGATTGGATTAGCCCTATGATAATTCAAAACAAGAAAATAGGAGAAATACGGATTATTTTTTTACTTTAGAGGACTAAATAAAGCTTAGATTCATGACCCTTTTCCTACACCATTCATTGAATAAATTTTGGAATCAATAGCGGGAAGAGAAATATACTCCTTCACTGATGGATTTTTAGTGCATCATCAAGTAAGAATAAGTGAGGACTAGCCAAAAATAAAATTTGCAACATAATAGGGCTCTTACATGTACACAGTGATACCATTTGGCCCAAAGAACGCACCTGCGGTATTCAATAGGATAATGATAAATGCTTTCAAAGACTTATACATGACTTTTTGGGGGTATATTTGGATGATTGGATGGTATAAATCTTGGTCAAAGACCATGTATAAGCATTAATAATGATGCTAAATAGGTGTCAAATCTATTGAACACATAGAATTACTAAGAGGGGGTTGAATCATTATATAATGAAACTCAAATTCTTTCCATTCATTAAAAATTAACCAATTTAACCATGACAAGAGAAAGAACACAAAAGCAAACAACCATAACACCATATTTATGTGGAAAAACTTACAAGGGAAAAACCATGGTGAGAAATATGCTTGTATCTACTGTCCAAATCCAACCTCACAAATAAAACAACTTTTAAAACATGTATTTATGGTCTTTAACCAAAGGAAGTTCACTACTCCCTGCTCAATATAACTTTCACAACACTACCTCAACATACAATTGGATTATTTCAATACATCAATTACCTCTGGCTCACTTCCTTTGGTGCATACAACTTCTTCAATAAGGTTTACAACTCACTATTTTTCAGCAAACTCTCTCATTTATATGCTCATATTCTTCTTCATAGTATTCACATTCACTAGACTAATCTATCAAAACTTATCTTTGGCATATTTCGTCATCAAAATATATTCACATATTTTCTGCTCAAAACATTCACAACTCTTGCACTCATTCTCAAAAAAAAATATCTTCTATTTATACTGTTTGCATCCTTCAAACAGGTTCTCTAAGTCAACTACACACATGAAATATAAGATATACAATATTTACAATGAAGTCAGCTTCAAAAAAAAAATCAATAGAAAGAAAGCTTATTGGTTCAAGCTAAAGGATATCTAAGTATTCTTCATGAAACAAATATTCAAAAATAGTGTACACATCTAAACACTTGGCACAAGCAACTCATCATGACAAGCCAGCTCGACAAGCAAGCAAACTATCAGAACATCAACTCCAAACCAAGGTGATACCAGAGAGACCAAAAAACACTTTGTGGACCTCTTCAACAGAATAATATAGCATGTAGCAACACTTTTGTGAATTTCTTTTGTCATTACAAATCAATTCATATTGGTGTAAACACTTCATACTCAAAATAGTGATTTTAAACATATTGTTGAACAGTAGAAGATCACATATAATATTACAGAGAAATCAGAGAGTCCAATGAGATTCTATTATGCATTGCATAGCCTTTATACACAAAATTGATCCAAAACTTAATAACATAGATCAACTAGACATTGAAATAAACCAACCTACCAAGTTGTGAGAACATAGACATCACACTATAATCTATAGAATAGCCAGTGGTGAACCAAAACATCTAAAACTTGGACTGAGTAGACATATCATCTTCATAAAATTAAATTCAAAACTATAAGGTTAAGCAATGTGATCTGGTGAAGTGTGAAGACATATAGTTCACTCCTTATCATTCATTGAAACTTAGCAATTGCTACGCCCTTAATATTAGAGTACATCAGGTTATGAATAGTTGGCTTGTGGCTATATTAACTCTTAATTAAGTCATATTATCATTACTGTATTGTTATTTGGTTATTTAGGTCAGCATAGGGCTTATATAAGGTTATTGAAGTTGGTCTGATTGGTAGATCCTAGGCATAAATAGGTATATATAGGAGGTTGTGAGTCTTATTTCATCATCATATTGTGAATTGTGTTCTCATTAGAGATATTTGGAGGTTTTCCCCCTTAAAGTGGCTTGTTATTCTCAGTAATTATCAAGTATTTATAACATATTTCATATCATATTCTTCTATTGTTCAAATTATTTCATTACAAGTGGTATCAGAGCATGATATTGGTACTGTGATGGCAAGGCAATTTTGTCAATTTTGGAGGTCATTTTGGAGGGAACATATCTTTCATATTTTGGAGATTTTTTTCTTATTTTTAAAGGGTTTTTGAAGACCATATTAAAGAAGGTACAATTTATATTTTAGAGTAATCAGAGCATATTTGAGTGGCTTATTGTATAATTAGGGTTTCTACACAATTTATTTGGAATATAAATATCTCTCACATCCTGCATAATTGGAGCCTTATTTTTATTGGGTTTTTTAAGAAATCATAGAGGACTCTACAACCCAAAATTTGGAGAAATTGAAGCAGAAATAAGAGAGTTATGGAAAAATTATGGTTTCCAAAATAATCACTCTCAAGGCTGCAAATCTTCTAATTTCTTGGAGTTTTTTCTAGGTAAGTGGCATCTTAACCTTAGTAAGCTCTAGTAAAATTTTCAGATAATTTAAGTTTCATTTGTGTGATTTATTACAAAATTATTTTTTACCATCATGATGAGGCTTGCAACAAGAGGCAAATAGAATGCTACCACACCAGGGAAATCTTCAAAGAATGAGGGAGTAGAAAATGAGGATTTTAACCCTAAGGATTAAATAAACAAATTCAAGGGTGATATTTCATCATTAGAGAAGAAGATTATTGAAGAAATGGGTGAATTGAAATCATTTATTCAAGGTATGTGGTGTAAGGGTGACGACTCACCTCATAAGGTGGAAGATAATGCTTTTGTTGGACATGAATTCCTTGGACTTGACTTGGGTTTCAAGAAGGATCCTTCATTTAATAATCATATGCCAAGGCAATTCATACCTAAGTTGGATATGAGAAAGTTTGATGACAAGGATCCAACCAATTGGCTATGCCAAATGGAGCAATTCTTTGATATTCATCATATTCCTAGTCAACAAAAGGTGGCTATGGCATCATTATACCTAGAACTAGATCAATTTATTTGGTATCATTGGTTATGCGATGAGAAGATAAAAAAGGGTTGTATGGTCACATGGTCATTTTTTTAAGAGGAACTTGCTACTCACTATGGAGATAACTTTATGGATAGCTACTTCTGCCAACTCACCCAATTAAAGAAAACGGGCATGGTCAAGGATTATATTCAAAAATTTCAAACCCTTTCTCTAAAAGTAGAGAATGTGGTAGAAGAAAATATGAAGGAACTATTTCTAGGTGGTTTAAAGGATCACATAAAATTTGAAGTATGATTGTTCCAACCAAAATCCTTATCGCAAGCAATAGTAATGGAAAGATAAGTGGAGGAGAATTTTTTGGCTAGTAAGAGACAAGGGAATCTAAATTTCAACGAAAGAAGATATCCTACATATTCACTACCACAACCTACTAGGTTGAATCCACAAGAAATTAAGGAGAAAAGAGCAAAAGGGATATGTTTCAATTGTGACAACAAATATAGTTGAGGGCATATATGTAGGGAAAATAATTTTTTTTACATTAAAGGACCAAGTTAGGAAGAGGGGGAGGAACCAATATTAGAGGGTGGTAGGGATCTAGATGATGAATCACATGATTCCCAACCCATCATTTCTTGTCATGCACTCTCTGGGTTTAGTGCCCATCAAACTTTCAAGGTCGTTGAATTCTTAAAGAAGCAAAAAGTAACTGTGTTGATCGACTCAAGTAGTACTCACAATTTCATCAACAAAAAGTTGGCTACTCGTCTAAATTGTTATATATATCCAGCTCTAAAATTTTAGGTCTTGATTGCAGATGATGGTACCATCAGTTGTTTTGGAAAGTGTCATAGCATTAAATTATCCATGGGAGATTATCACCTTGATAGCCCAATGTATACTATCTCGATGGGTGCAACATATATTGTTTTGGGAGTACAATGGCTTACTACCTTGGGAACAATTGAGATGAAATTCCAAGAATTGTTTATGAGGTTCCAATTAGAAGGAAAGACAATAGAGCTAAGAGGGTTGAAGGAAAAGTCCCCTAAATAGTTAGGTCTCATCAAATGCAAAAGTTGCTCAAGAAAGGAGTTGATGGATTTGTGGCCCAGTTATATTCATTAGAAGTCTCTCAATCTAATGCTCCTACCCATTCACATTCACAAGCAATAATTGAGCATCACTCAATGTTTTTTGGAGATATTCCTAAAGGAATTACTCCTAAGAGGGATCATGATCATGCCATACAACTAGTTCCAGGGAGCCAACCCCCAACATCAGGCCTTATCGGTATCCACATATACAAAAAGGTGAGATAGATATTCAATTATAACATCATATGAAAGAAAATAAATAAGGTACATCACAATTTACCTTGTAAAGTTTATATTATGTAAAGAAGAGAAATTATCAAAGGGTAAATTACTATCACTAATAATAAGATTATAATAAATATTGGAATCAATATCACTAATCATACAAGGAGTGTAACCAATATTAATTTCATTAAAATCAATATCACTAATCATAGGAGAATTATAATCAACATGAAAATCATGAACAAGTGAAGATAACACATCCAATAGTGAAATTAAAGACATGGCAAGTTTCATGAAAGCTGAAAAGTAATGTTCATAAGGAAATAATGCTTCCATAGAACAATCATTACTTACCTTTCGGAGAAATGATATAATTTTAAATTAAAGATCAAAGCATCAAATGTTATAAATTATAAGAACACATTATAATCCTTGATATGAACATATATAGAAGCAAAAGACAAGGGTTGGTGGCCATTTATAGTGCATGGACCGATAATAAATCAAATACCTATGAAGGTGTAAGAAGAATCATTTTAAATACAACCCTGGTGGAGTAAGATTAAATAGGTTCACTAAAATGTAAGAAAATAAAATATACTCTACATTATTTTAAATTATCTTTTTTTTTTTCTATCAACAACCAATTAACACATTCATTAGAAAAAAACATATAAATGACAAATGCCAAAAAAAATAGAAGATAAAAAATCATTAGCTATTTTTATGAGCCTTATATCATAAGAATAAATAAATACATACAATTTTGATATCTAAGTTAGCAACCATTAGAATCATAGATTGCCTCCAAGTGGCATTGTGTTCTTGTCATCAATTCGAATTCAAATTTCAAACAGCTACATTCCTCCGGTCTTGATAAGTGAGCTCCATTCCTGTCGTCAATTCGAATTCAAATTTCGAACGGCTACATTCCTTTAGTCTTGATAAGCAAATGAGTACACGACCGACTCCATTCCGTAGATCATAAGCAGTTATCTAAGTATCAATGGCTCCGCGCCCTTTAAATACTTCCTGTTCAGGAAATCGTTATATTTTCTTTGCTGTAAAGTCTCTCTACTTCATTTCCCGGTATGGATTTTATTAGATATGTTATTACATTGTGTTAATACACCAACCCAACACAGCTCGGGCTCTACACTACCCAATCCATGGCGATGGCAGTTTAACACAGCAAGGAAGCGCGATGCAAACAGCTACATGTCAAAATTCTCATGACAAAATCACTATGTTACACATAGCATCCTCTGTTCCATTAGAGCAAGATGATGAGAACATCAGCGAAGCCATGGACATTTCTTCGTACAAGCAATCAAGTGAAACGATGCGGGCAATAGAAAACCCAGAGCACAGCACACACTGCTGCCCACCAGAGCCAGAAAATCTGCAAAATTGCGCACAAACACAGCCATAATGGTGGTCACAAGGACACACAGAGACCTCAACAGAAACGAGTATTGGGCTCCACCACCTCATGCACAGGATTCATCATCAAAGGACAGGTGAAGAACAAGATGAGGCAGAGCGTCAGCTGCACCAGATCTGTCATCAGATTCTTCCCCAAATTCAGCGTAATGATCTCTCTGGTCTCTGCCCCGAACGCCAAGTAGCCCAGGAACCCAAAACACCCGTAGACCAGAGTGGAGAGAAACAGAGCAATAGCCAAAATTCCTCCAAATCTGTGCTTATCAGCGACGACCTCAAGCAGCAATATCGATCTTGTCACAGCCATTGGAGAAAAGGAAAATGCCATTGTACACTCCTTCAAAATATCTCAAAAGAGGCTGAGAAGTGAAGGTAATTGGGATCCAACAGACAGGCCCTCAATTAATATTAGCAAATGCACAAATGGGTTGCTGGGATTACAGGCTCTAAATGCATAGATTTCCAGCCTGGGTAATGAATGTGAATATCGGCACAGCGAAAGTGCGAGGGTCAATCCTAGGGATTGCTGGTTCTGGATGAGTGGAAATTTTCTCAATCCGGCCTGCTCTTTTAGACATCCAGTGAGTTTCTTCATATTATATATGTTTCTTTCTTTAATTCACTCACTAAATTGAATGATAGGATTCCAATAAAAGAGTGTCACTGAACTGGCTTTGCATTATTCATAATTATACACTGCATCTCTTGTGCTTTTGTTTTGCAACACACACGAATGCATGCATGTTTGATTGTTTAACATTTTAGCCCTTTGAATTCATCTATGTAGACTTTATTCTATGTCTTACTCTGCTAACTATTTTGTCCCGTTGCTCTTGATCTTGCAATTTATTTTCTTTGCAATTTATGTCCCCATATTTTTTAAAGTATATGATCCATCATGGTAATTTTGGAATTTCCCCATACGCATTTGCTTTATTGTGTTGACGTTGCTAAATGGCCTACCCCTCTGCTGTCAACAATTTAGCGACTAAAGCCCATTGGTGGACTTACAAGATTTGAAATGCATTTGTGTCTTTATATTGCAGCCACTAGATGGTCTCCCAGGAGCTGCATCAGCTGGTATTTCAGGAGCGCTGTTGTCAGCACCATCAGAACCACCAGCATTAGCATCATTACCAGCACCTGTCAATGCAAACAAATCATAAGTTCCCTGCTATTTTTTTAATCAGGGCTTCTGTGCAAAGGGTGAAAAATGTCCTTACATGCACAGCACACTTTCTGGAGTTAGTTTAGCTACTCAAAAGGCAACAAAAGTAAGCACAGCAGCAACAGATCCTCAAGCAAGTAGGAAACAAGTGGTCAATGAGGCAGAAAATATCAAAGATAGAAAATATCCATCTCCACCAACTATTGCAAACTCAATTCAATCAAGTGACCCTAAGAAATTGTAGTCAATCAACAACATGGAAGTAACACCAAATAATTTCAAAGCAGTGCAGTCTAGCAAACCCATGACATTGCAATCCTGTGGGAATTCTAGGGCCAAAATTAGCAGGGGAAAGCGAGATTGTCCAGGGGATGAAATTGTACGCCATCAATGGCACTGAAGAGTGTCTAGGGTATGAAATTGGAGAGAATCTCAGCCAGTGATGTAATGTGACAATCAGATAGATCACGGAGGAGACAAAAGTCCGATGTTTAAGGAAGACGATACATAGATTTCCAGACAAACAGAGTCATATGATGCGCACGCACACAGTTTGTTCAAGAGAGATCTGAATGGCCTTAACACTAAATTTACAGGTATACAACTTTTCCAAGTTCAACTTAAATCCTACCTAGCTTACATACTCTTCTTAAAACTGCAGCACATTTTGAAATGAAAAATAAATTATTGAGAAGGCAAGATCTACCTTACCAGGTGTCAGACTGCAAAACGCCTTTCTTCAGCGATTACAGATGGTGAGGGTTTAAGAAGCCAAGTCCAGAAGACATGTAGCAAAGACGACTAGTGGATTAAAGGCTTTTACAGGATTGTTCGCCGGAAAAAATCAAAAATATTTTATATGTGTCGTGAAATATCTGTCTTTGCTGAAAGAAGAGCTTCCTTGCAGCATTGTTTGCCACTGTTCAGATCCATTTATTGGAGCGTAATTTACAATAGTATTCAAGCATTCATTTATATTTTAGGGTTTTGATATTATATTCTTGTTAAATATATTATTTGTGCTTTATCAGATTTTTGCCGTCAAACCTTGAAAATCCTAAAGACTCTCATGGACCAGATCAATGGCCTCTGACTAAGATGCCACCACAGGTTCATTTTCAGTCATATTTAATAATTTTCTTTGCATTATTCATCAAGACTTTTGGAAATTCTATTTCTTATTGTGAAAATATTCAAATGTACATGGTTGTTTACTTTATGAGCAATTTTTTTTAGAATATCTAGGATATGGAATAAATTTCAATGCTATGTATTATATGGCTTTTATATTTAAGAATATTGAGCATGATTTCATTTCAAAGTTTAAGTTTGTCCCTTAAACTTGTGGGGTCAGTAAACATTAATCAACGAGAGAGATAGCCTAGACAAAATTATTTATACCTCTAACTGTATCCAATTTAGGGCAAAGTGAGAACCTCCACTAAAATGTGAACAAGATGCCAAAGGACCCCCAACCCATTGGTTACATTAATTGCATCCAACCTGAGCAATAAGGAACAACTTTGTGTCCTACAACTTTAGTTTTCTTCCTAAAGTATAATTATATCAATCAACATATAATCAGTTTGGCACTTGGCCATGAATGTCCCTAACGTTCTTGGTGTAGATCTTCATTGCTCCATAAGAGAAGGGACTTGTCCCTTAGACCTTGGAAGATAATTTCTTAAGGAATATAGACCTTTTCCCAATGCAGTTTGCTCCCTTTTCTATTTGGTTGTTTTCCTACCTCTCTTGTATCCTAAGCTAATGTTGACCTTGAGCAATCTAGAGGCTAATTAACTGATGCACCTCATGTCACTAATACCCATAGAATCCTTTGATCTTCTTGAAGCTCAACCATTCCTCATTATTCTTCACATTTGGGACCATTCCTTCCTCATTATAGGCTAGTGGATTAAAGGAAATGATAGCAAGTTTTCTTGGATTAGTGATCAAGACCAAATTTATTGTTGTTTTAAATTATTATTTGATTTCCTCAGTTTTACCTGAACTCTTAGTTTCAATGTTCTTTTCCTTAGGGACCAAGTGTTGAGTCACTTGATAGTTGGATTCCTTACACAATTGACATCCACATGATCATGGTCTGTGTAATGCACATAAAAGAATTTATTTTCCTTAATCTCCAACCTTTCAATCAAATCTTGACGCACACGAACATTTACATTGTCTCCTTCAAATTAGAGAGATTGAGAACAAAGGGGTTCTCAGCTGCATTGTGAGAATAGTTTAATGTTAAGGGAAAATTTTCAATGCAAAGTGTTCTTAAGTATGTTCTCGAAATTTTTAGTTTCAAACATCAAACGCTAAAAGCTTTAGCCTTGCTCAATTAAACGTTGAGAATAGTGATGCCAAAATGTTGGGTTTAAGTGTCTACTCTGTTCCATTGAGGAGGGAAGTGGATTGAGTATTTGTATTTTGATAATTGTTTATAAATACTACTGCTAATATATAATTTTTCCATAAAATATGATATTCTTTTTTTATCTTCTGAATGTTACTATTTATCATTTACAATAGGTGTCTACAATATGGTTTCTTGATAGTTGTCTTGTTTTTGATTGGTTTGAAATTGTTGTGATTTTAATTGATATTTTTTCTTAGTGAGGTGTGACATTTACTTGATTGTTTCTCTGAAAGGAAGCAAAGCATGGGGGCATAATGAATTGTCATGTAGTATGTGTATTGATTTAATTGGTTTCCAGTCTCTCTAGCATGATTTCTGGCGAAGTGGTTATTTATGAATGTTAAATTCCACTGTAACTCTTAAGTCTCTGATATGGCTTGTTGGGTCCTTTTATTATCCTTCCAACTTTGAGAATTTAGGAAGTTCTTTAGCAATATAAGTAGAGTTTTTTAAGGTTTCCTTTTATGTAAATAAATGCTTGGTTATTGTAAGTAGGCCTCCCTCCACTAACATTGCTTTTATAAGAAAATTGCATGGAAATGTGTGCAAGCTGTTGGGTTGGAAATTTATTTTTAAAAGGGTGCACAAATTATTTTTCTTAATACCCATATGTGTAATAAAACTAAAATAATATGCAAATATGTAGTACTTCTCATCTCTAGACACCCATCACATAGAACAACTAAAAGAAATACCCTACATACCATTAAGGATATTGTATAGAAATGCAAACCCTTTTTCTCTTAAACAATGTGTCTCCCCTAAACTCAAGCCCAAACCCATAATATATATTTCTATACAAAAATCAAAATAACTTCAAACAAGATAGAGGCAATGTTTCTCCAATTTCAAACTTACAACTTATTACACATTTGATTGCCAATTAAAATGATTGTTGACAATTTCATTTAAATTGTCAACAATCAATTTAAAAGCTTTCAATAAAGATGTAAAGAAACTCAATTTATTTAAATGAAATACAATTATCTGCAAGTTCATTTGATTTCATTGGTCTATGTTGTTTATACATTCCAACTCCACACTTATACACATTTGGTTCTTTAAATCCGCACTTTATTTCATTGTAAAACTCCACTTTTTTGCCCCCAAACTGTCATAATTCTCTTTCTTACTCATATTGGGTGTCATGTTTCCTCTATGTTGCCTCTTTTCAAATTATATCTTATTTAATTTATGTGCAGTTTTGTTTATTCAAACTTTCTATGAATAGTAATTCTTGTGTTGTTCAAGAGGCACAACCTCTTTTCCTCCTCCTCTACCCAGCCTTCTTCACACTTCTCAATCTATCCTACGCAGTATCACCCTTGTGCAGATCTTTTTTCAATCTCTCTCTATTTACCACATTGCCCCCACCTTCTATCTGCTATTGCAAATTAAATTGCTAATCAAATGGGCACAACCTTTACTTACATGCATTATGTCTTATTTTAATTTGCAATTTAAATTTTTAAATGCTTTTAGCATAGGCGTAGCCCCTCTTACCGACTCTTTTTCCACAAGTAGCCTCTTCTTCTTGCTCACTCCCCCCTTCCCTGGCAATTTTTGAATCTGAATTTTTTTACCATCTTCATTCTACCCCTTCTTTCTCAATGCCTCTTCATATGCCTTCACTTCGACTTTTAATTTCTCTCATATGCATTTATTTTCAATTCTAAAATTCTAAAATGCCAACTTATAATGGCATGATCCTATGCCTCCTCAAATATGCATATCACATTTTTTATTTTTAAATGTCTCTTTCTTGCCATCATATGCCTCAATCTGCAATTTATTTTTAAATTTATTGTTTTATTGTTGTTCTTTCTTCTTTCAATGTTGACTCTCATTAAAAGTCTCCTCTTCAATTGGCATTTCATTTCTCTTAAATTATATTCTTCAAAGGGAGTTTATTTTCCCCAACACATCCATCGAGTGCTAGAATAAATAATATGTAGATGAAGATACAATCACCAATTGAATATTCAAACAACAAAGTTGCCAATGAACTCATAAAAATTGAAGATGCAACAATTTTGTTGATATAGATTGATCATGCTCATGCATCAAATCCGTAGTTGATATGGAAATGGTGATTTGGTTTAGGATTTTGTGGATCAAGACCACCTTTATGAGGGAATATATGTGAGAATTCTTGTTGATTAGGTCCTAGTTGATGGAATAGATTGTTCCTACACAAGCACCATTCTTGAATAAACAATTATTGATCTAGTACTCCTCTAGAATATTGTATTATTGTATTCCACATGGAGCATAATTAGGGGACCATTCGAAAGGATTGAAGTTTGGATCTATCTTGAATGGGAAGGGTGGAATCACCCACTTTCTATGGTGTGTTTTTTAGAACAAAATCCTTATTAGCACTCTTTCAAAATTCACAAAAAAAGCTCTTTGGTAAGAATTTCATTGCACCTCTTGCACCCCAAGAGGTGAGGATTGAATCCTCAATTTTGTTTCGTGTCCCTTTCTCACTTATCCCTCTTCCAATTAGTGCACATTTTTCCATATACATGTCATCCAAGTGGACAATCACTTTTTGTTCATTCGTGCTAGAATTTGTATATTGTTGATTTTGATACCAAACCTTTTTTTTAGAATTAAATCAAAGAAATAGATTATATTACATTAAGAAATTAAAATTATATGACACATAATGAGGCTCTTTGAGGAATCAACCTTGTTTGATCACTTTCAATATAATGAAATTCTTTAGAATTGTATTTCTTGTTCTCTCATTTTTCATTGTGTTTCTTTCTATCTTTAATTCTTTAGTTATCTTTACTATTTATTTCTCATCCTTTACCTCTTTCTCCCACACCTTTTTTTTATGTTCTCTCATTCTTTTAGTCCCCTTTTTTATCTTTCTTTTCAACTCATCTTTGCTTTCTCTCATTTTTTTCTTCCTTCTTTCTTTTCTTAGTGTCTTTTTTCTTTCTCTCACTTTGTACTTTCTTTCTTTTTTGTATTGTTTTTCCCTTTTTGTTTTTGTTTTTATGTCTTTCTCCTTTTAACTATCTTTCTATTTTTCATCTCTTTTATCTTTGATTTCTCTAGTGTTTTTAATTTTTCTCTATTTAAAAAAAAAAACTTGATTCAATTGTCTCTTTCTTTTTTCTTTTTCTTCTTTCACTCTCAATATCTTTTTAATTTCCTTATATTTTTATTTCATAATCATTCATTTTTTCTCTAATTTGTTGTCTCTTACTTTATGTTTATTATATTCTTTCTATATCTATTTATCTCATTCATTGTCTATGTACCTCACTTTTTCTTTATCACTCTTCCAATATTACCTCTCTTTGTTCTCTATTTATCTTTGCATTTTTCTCTCTTACTTTTTTCATTCATTCTTTTTTATGTTAAATTATTTTCTTCTTTTATTTCTCTCAAATTCTTTATTT
>CM021110.1:91249885-91319727 GCA_007115665.2 Sequoiadendron giganteum | reverse complement strand
TCTCCCTCTCTCCTCTCCTCCCTCCCTCCCCCTCTTTCTCTCTCACTCTCTCCTTCCCTCTATACTTCTCTCTATCTCTCTCTACTTATTTCTATCTCTCCACTCTCTCTCTCTCTCTCTCTCTCTCTCTCTCTCCCTCCCTCCCTCCCTCTCTCCCTCTCTGTCTCTCTCTGTCTCTTTGTCTCTGTCTCTGTCTCTGTCTCTCTCTCCCTCTCCCACCCTCCCTCCCTCTCTCTCTATCTCTCTCTCTCTATATATATATACACTTTTGTTCGCTTGATGATTTTATTCTTTCCTTTTGTTTTTACTTTCTCTCTTCTTACTTAATTTCATTATATCTTTATTTATTTTTAATGTTTCTCTACATTGTTATTTATATTTTTTTGTTTCTTCTTTCCATCTATTTTTCTCTTTATATATGGGTTGGACCTTCAACCCTAGAATTTAAGTTTTTGGCCCATGTAGAACTTGATCTACACCCTAGTCTCATGGGTCATAGGCCCTAGATTGATACACATTTATCCTATAGCCTAAACACTTAGATCCTGGACCCTTAATTTTTGAACCTTAAATCTTAGAGGCTATGTCTTGTACTTGTGGACCCTAGACCAAGAAATATTACTATTTACCCTTTACCTTAAACTTGTGGACGAACCCTAATGCTTAGGCTATGCTAACTAGAGCTTCAACCTTCAATATTGAGCCTTGGATTGTTAGATGATTAAAGTTTGGATCCAAGACCATGTATACTAGACTATGGTTCCTAGAATTTAAACACTAAATTCTAGAAAATAATCATACCCTAAATATGAGAAATTGAACATTGTATGCTAGATGTTTACCCTAAAAGTTGGAGCCTAGACCTTGGGCCATATCCCTAGATTATAGATCATGAACCTTGACCAAGAAACCTATACCATTTATTGTGAACTCTTAGAGCTTGGATCTGGGATCACTAGGACCTTAGCATTATGCACCCTCAACAAGAAGCATATACCCTATACCATAAATCCTTGGACCATTAGCATTCGACCACATCCTTAGAGCCTTAACTTTAGACACTTGGATGTCGACACTATACCCTTTGGACCTAGGTCATAAACTTGACCCCCAAACCGTAAACTATGTACCCTTATATTGTGTCCCTTGATTCTTCAGCTTGAAATCCATGACTTCTTGAGCATTACACATACTTGATCTTGGGCCCAAGAATTTGGACTCTAAAATGATAGCATGAACCCTATAGATCAAATCCTTAAGCCAAACCTTGTTTCTAGACACATTATCCTAAAGCCTTTTTACCTTTGAAGTTGGATCCTAAACCCTAGAACCTTAACTTTGGGCCCATGAACACTATATGTTCTAGCTTGGATTCATGGACCATGGACTTTAGATACAAGGAACTATTACTGAATATTGTGATCCCTTAGACTCTATACTTTAGACAATTGGACCTCACACCTTAGACCAAGAAACCTTTGCCCTATGCCTTTGATCATGGACATTGGACCATAAGTCCTAGATCTTTGACATAAGACCTCAGATTGTGGATGGCAGACCCATGGAACCTAGGCCTCAAATTCAAGAGCTTAGACCTTGGACCCTATGATCTTTTTCTATCCCTATTATGCCTTTCTTTCATTCCTTCTTTTTTTTATAGTGTATTTATTTTCTCTATTAAATTCCCCCATTATATTCAAGTTTAGATATCTCTATATCTTTTTCCCTTTCTCATTCTTTTTCATTTTTTTGTTTTTCTATCTCCCATTCTTTTATTATTTCTATAATTTGGTGCTCTCTCTTTCTACTTCAATCTCTCTTTATTTCTTGAAACCTTTTTTTTCTTCCAATCTATATTGATTCCCTTTCGACCAATTTTTTTAATCTTTGTCTCTCTTTATAATTTTTCCTTTTTGTTTATCTCTTCGTTCTTACTATTAATTTCTATCCCTACTATGTCTTTCTTTCATTCCCTCTATTTTTGTAGTGTTTTTTTTGTTTATCTTATTCTCTCTTAATCTCATAGTTTAGATCTCTTTAGATTTATTTCTCTTTCTCATTCTTTTCCTTGTTGATGTTTCTCTATCTCTCTCTGTCTTTTAGTATTTCTTTATTTCTATTATTTGATGCTCTCTATATGTGCTTCTATCTCTTTATTTATATTTTTCTTCCAATCTATATTTTTCCCTCTTAACCTTTCTTTTTGTCTTTATCTCTCTTTATAATTGTCTTTTGTTTATCCCTTCTTTCTTACTATTTATTTATATGTTTAATTCCATTTTGCATTACAAATGTTCACTATTTATTTCATTATCTTTATCTATCTCTCCTTTTATTCCTTTGTTACCATTTCTCTTTCTTTTATTCTTTCTTTCTTTCTTGATATGTTTATTTCTTCATTTTTCTATCTTTTTGTCACTCTCGTCTCTTTTTTCTTTCTTTTTCTTTTTCTCTCTTCTTCCTTTTCCTTTCTTCTTTTCTTATTATTTTGTAAAATCCCCATCTTGGGCACAACAATTTTTTTTAATTTACCACAACTACCAACTTAGCCGACTTAAAATATTCCAATTAGATTAGTAGTGTTAATTTCAAAAGTTCTTCATTTACCATGGTGACAAAAAAATCGTCGCCACTTATATGCTCACACTCAAAAGTGCTAAGCTCCTATGGATAGGGACATTCCTAGACCCGGACATAATCCTTGAGGGTTCACGGTGGCCTTGCCTGCGTATCCCCTCATGGGAATCAAAGACTTCATTGTTCGCCCCACAATAATAGAGGGAGTTCAATCTCCCCTATTCTATGAGATCTATTATCTCACATTTAACCCATAACTATTAATTTAGTATGTGTTAGCTATCAACATAGTTTATTATAATATAATGATACTAATTTTGCCAACAAGTGTTGGTTCCATACTAATCATTACCTTACGTTAGTGTACAAAAAATCACAATAATCTCCAGGGGCATATCATAACATAATCCAAAGATCATATACAATTATTTTCATGAGAATACCTCCTTATTCACAAGTTGATTAGCAATGCTTGGATCATACACAGATCACAAGTATAACTGTGGTTGGATCATACACAGATCACAAGTATAACAATCACTAGATCATACACAGATCACAAGTATAACAGTGATTGGATCATACATAGATCACAAGTATAATGGTTATTAGCTCATATGTACATCACAAGTACAAAATTATTATCTATTCGTATATCACAATTAGATTAGTGATTGGCTCTAACATATATCACAAATACACAGAGACAAGCTCCATCATACACCACATAAACACAGTGACGAGCTTCACCATACATCACATAAACACAATAACAATGGTTGACTAACCATCATAATGGCTAACACATGTCCATAATGCATCTCAGATAGAAAGAATATCAATGCATTGTACACTACACCGCGGGTCATATCCTTTCCACCTGTCTTCTACACCATTGGACAAATGGGAAGAGATTCAATGAATCCCATACTACATCGCAGGTTCGTCCTCAACCCCACAAGGCTAGGTATATAGTCTGACAACTGGGAAGGGAATTTGATGCATCCCATAATACACCGTGAGTTTGTCCACCATTCTAAGGGTTTCCCCAAGTTGTGAACCTACCAAACCCGGTGGATTTCGAATTCAATCGCCTATAGGCCATTGGCGACAAGTCCGTCCAACCAGGAAGAAGTAGCTCTCAACATATACCACCTTCTAACATTAGTAGTATTGTTAGCTATCTTCTTCAAAATCTCGGGTAACACTGGTATTGGTCACTTTCATACCCTCACTGACAGCCAGTGAACCCCCTCAATACAATGGTTAGCCCCACATTACTGTTACCCTCATGGATGGGTCCCTACCTGTGCAACCGTTACCGTATCATAATCATAACCAAGGTAGCATCCTACCTTCACCTCCGTGAACTAGGTGTATGTTGACTGATCCCTAATAGTAGCCCAGACATCGATTATTGGCACAATCCAATGACTACTTGTCACTGCTGAAATATCTTGAAGGTTCACACTTGAGCAGGTCATACATAACATGAAACACAATCACAGTCAACATATATACGAGCCTATACATAGAGGACTTTAGATATGGAATCAATTTTCACAACACATAAAGTCACTTGGGACCAACACGAGATGAACTTACCTAACTTATACATATATTCAATTACCAAATATAAGTAGTTAAATCACTTACTTTATTCACATCATACAAGTTATTAGATTTCCTTAACTCACTTCCTACCTATTTGGTACCCATTTTAGCCTCAAATTAAAGCTTACGAACGAGGAAAGGTCAAAACAATTAGGAGAAACCCAAACCCTTGGAGTTATTCCCCCCCCTAAACCCTCCCCTTATGGACTTGAGGTCACTGGGACATCCTTTGCCCAAGGACCGCCTACATTTCTGCTTCTGAATAGATCAAAGTCACACAGAGTTATCCTCACCAAGTCTCTCAAGGTTTCATATATATTGTTTCCCATAATCAAGGTTTTGCTAACACTTCCCCCCTTAAGGATATTGTGGTCTTGGATTGAACTCCACCCATTTTATTTATAATCTTGTTTGAGCATCCCAACTCTCTTACAGGTTCATCTCATTGACCTAGGGGATAGGCTTATTACTTAATACAAAATTACCTTTGTTCACACATATAATAAGGAATCACTCCATTTGAAACTCATAGAATAGGTTCATTTTTTAGGCTCTTATTCTCAAGGGGTCAATAGATATCTTTGAAGAACATAAAACAATATTCATAAGCATGTATTAAGTATAATCAATTCTTGAATACTACTTAAGATAGTTGGCAACACTACGTCCATTGGACCATCATATGAAAATATAAACCCAATAATAGTTTTACTAATAATATTCTTAATCTTTCAATTTCCTTTACCCTATGGTGCATTATTATGATAGACTAGCTAATGGACTAGATAATTTATTCATACGTGTCATTTGGTCTTAATGGTCATTAGTAAGGTATCAAGAGATGCTCCACAAGATTTATCTTGCAATTCACTCACAACCATATTGTCAATTAACATTAGTTGTCTTCCATATACTTATACTACGATTCATTGAAGGTATAATAATAATTTCAATATCAAGGTTTTTGTATCTAAGAGAATGATAGACATCAAGCATTCATATAAAGCATTTACCATGGTATTAATGGATTATCGAAAGCACTGAGTTTCAACACTAAAGATATGTTTAGTAAAGAGTGGTTGTAGTGCCACTAAACAAAGTCACCCATTCTTACAATATTATGCAACCAAATGCCAAGGCTCATATTAATTATATATGTTGTGTGGTTCCTATTATAATGTTATCTTGCAACTAAAGATTTGATCTAGGACTCTTTGCCACCTTGATTCACTTAAAGCCTCAATATAGAGATGTAATGAACTGAATGTCTGCTCAAAATTCCAATCACTTGGATATTAAAATAATTTAATCCTTGTTTATAACAAATTCCCGGTTTATGAACTTCTCATAATCCTAACCTTTCAAGTTCGTGAGCACCATACTGATATTAGTTACCCCTAGGTTGTGTTTCCCATTTACTTATGAAGAATGTTAATTTCATTTAAAATCGATAAAAGTAATATTTAAATTTTTTTTATCCAAGCTTTCATGAATAAGCATAAATCACTTTTGTTTAGTCATTTTTAACTACAACATTGGACAATTCCAAATTCATGCTTCAAAAGCTACAATAAAACGTATAACCTTTCAAACATATTCAAGAGAGTTTGGATATAAATTCTTCTTTGTTGAATTCTACTCTGAAGCTTTGTGGTGGTGATACAAAATGGCTCCTATCATTTACAAATCTAATAGGAGTCCTCTTTAATCATGCCTTTCTACATATTGTGCCCTCTTCTCAAACTCTAGATGAGTGAAAATAAATAGGAGATTAGTTTATCATCTAATCACATATTTCTAAGGCTTGTCTTTTGTAACTCATTTGGAACATACCCTACCTTGGGGCAATACTAAAGACTGCATTTCTTGGAGGAATTTTATCAAACAACCCGCCTGCCTTCTTTTAAGCTTCCATAAATTGTACACAATTTTAACCTATGTATAAGAGAAGAGGAATCATCTTTTTATTTATCATTATTATTACTTGATTTGTAACTCAATATCCCATTAATGGTAGAAGTTGTATGTGATTTATCATAAACATCCTTTAACCATCCTAAATTAATCTTTTTGGCTACAAGAGTAATTTAAAACTACTCTAATAGATTAATTGTGAAGGAGTATACTTAGCTTCAAGAGTGATGTCGAAGAAGTTTATGGTGTGGACACTAAAATTTGTCTTCCATTGCCTTGAATTTCTAGGTGCCAAGCTCCTTCCAGGTTCCTTCTTGTGTTCATCTCACATAAGGTGAATTTTTGCACTCCCAACATTCCTTTGTTTTGCTTTGTTGTCTCATCTCTTTAGGTGATTTGGTTGCTTCCCTTAAGTTCTTCCTTAAATTCTTCCCTTAGCCTCTTTACACTCCTACACATTGTCTCTTTTATTCTCCTCCTCATGCTATACACTTTCTAAATTTCCTCCTTCCAAATGTTCTATTATCTTTCTCCCCAGTCACCCCACACTCCCTCCCTCTTCACAAAATTCATCGACCGTTTAATTCTTGTATGCACGCTCAACTCACAACTTTCCAATTGCATTTGCTTGAAATTTTTCAAAGTCTTTTTAACAAACTAAATTCTATGCATATCCTGCAATCACGGGCTTCCTTGAGAACACCTCCATTTACTCGTCCCTCTACCTTTTTCCATGTGACTCTCTCTGCATTCTCCCATCTCAAACAGTGTGTGCCTTTTGCATTTCCTATCCATTTATGCTAATGTTGGAAGCCCTTATGATTTTTGAAATCTCCCACTTCTGCACAGGCAAAGAGGATGCTAGAAATGGTTGTAGTCTCTCCTTAATCCTCACTTTCCTCGTGCCTTTTCTTTCAATTCTTTTTCCTTGTGCATTCCATTGTTTGCCTTCTAAAACCAAACTTAATGAGAAACTAAGGGGGTTGCAATTATTTGAAGTCTACCTTCTACCTTTTTCCCTTGCAGCCGCCATCTAAAAGGCTCTAGGAGTTGGGACACCATGCTTCTTAATGGCACAAACACCCCCCATTGGCCCACATCCCTTTCCTCTTTAACGATATGTGTCTCTTGATTTAAAGAATGCCTTCCTTATTGATCGTGGCTCCATCATAAATCTTATTTTATTATTTTATTTTTAATTCATTTCCACACTTGCATTGTTATGTAAGGACATGGTTGGCAAGGATGCGATGTATTTTTTATTTTTCCAAAATTTTACTTTCCTTCTTTATATTGTTCATCCCTCTTTTTGTTTTTTATTATTTCTATCTTTCTCCCTTTTTCTGAATTTTGTCATTTTCCTTCTCTCTTTTTTCTTCCTTTATTTTCTTTGTCATTCTTTTTTTTATCATTTTTTCTTTCTTTTTTGTTATTTTTTATTTCTCACATTTTACTTTCCTTCTTTATATTATTTTTTTATTTTATTTTATTTTCATTATTTTTAGCTTACCCCTCTCTCTCTCTCTCTCTCTCTCTCTCTCTCTCTCTTGGTGTTTTCTCTGTTTTTTTTCTCTCTCTTTTCTCTTTCTTCCCTATTTTATCTCTCTCTCTCTCTCTCTCTCTCTCTCTCTCTCTCTCTCTCTCTCTCTCTCTCTCTCTCTCTCTCTCTCTCTCTCTCTCTCTCTCTGTCTCTCTCTGTCTCTCTCTGTCTCTCTCTCTCTCTGTCTCTCTCTGTCTCTCTCTCTCTCTGTCTCTCTCTGTCTCTCTCTGTCTCTCTCTCTCTCTCTCTCTCTCTCTCTCTCTCTCTCTCTCTCTCTCTCTCTCTCTCTCTCTCTCTCTCTCTCTCTCTCTCTCTCTCTCTCTCTCTCTCTCTCTCTCTCTCTCTCTCTCTCTCTCTCTCTCTCTCTCTCTCTCTCAGCCAATGCGTATCTCACTTTATTTCTTACTACTTTTATTTATGTTTTCTTTCAATCTATATTTTTCTCGATTTACCTTTATTTTTGTCTTTTTATTTTCTTTTTTTACCACCTTTCTATTTCTCTTCAAATCCTTTTTTAATTAGCTTCACCATGTAATTGTTTGTTTTTACATGATTGTCTCTCTCACACACATTTGACATTCTATGTTTATCAAGTTGTGGGTATGCTCCCTATGGTCTTAGGTTTGACTTCAAGGTTTGAGTTTACTTGATGCACATGACTTGTGGATTGTTGCATACATCTCCTTAGGACTAGTCTTGCCCCAACATGACACCCCTTCTCGACCCAAACTTGGAAAAATATAAGATTAAGGTAAGTCAACCAAAAAAGAAGAAGAAAAAGAGTCCATACCCTTTTACCGTCAGAATGTAAGACTCTTTGTAGGTATTTTGCATACATCCCTAGGGGACTAATCTCACCCCAACGTGGAAAATGTAAGACCTAGGTAAGGCATAATGGGTGTTGGGCTGGGTTACGGGGATACCCCTGAGTCAACAAAAAAAAGAAAGAGAAGTTCATACATTTTTTATTGTCATAATGAAAGACCCCTTATAAGTTGTGGTATACATTCTCAAAAGACTAGTCTCACCCCTGCGTGACACCCATTCCCGACCCCAACATGGAAAAATGTAAGACCAAGGTAAGGTAGGTTGGGCGTTGGGCTAGGTTCAGGGGATACCCCTAAGTCAATAAAAAAAAGATAAGTCCATACACTTTTATCGTCAAAATGTAAGACCCCTTACAAGCTATTGCATACATTTTCAAGGGACTAGTCTCACCTTAGTGTGACACTCATTCTTGACCACAATTTGGCAGAATGTAAGACCAAGGTAAGGTAGGTTGGGTGTTGGATTGGGTTGTGGGCATACCCCTAAGTCAACAAAAAAAAAAAGTTTGTACATTTTTATCATCAGAATGTAAGACCTTTTGCAGGCTATTGCATGCATCCCCAAAGGACTAGTCTCACCTGAGCATGACACCCCTTCTCGACCCCAACTTGGCAAAATGTAAGACCAAGGTAAGGCGGGTTGGGTGTTTGGCTGGGTTGCGGGCACACCCCTAAGTCAACCAAAAAATAAGAAAAATAAGTCCATACTTTTTTTTATCAAAATGTAAGACCCTTTACGGGTCCCCAAGGGATTAGTCTCACCCCAACTTGGCAGAATGTAAGACCAAGGTAAGGTGAGTTGGATGTTGGGTTGGATTGCAGGCATACCCCTAAGTCAACAAAGTAAAAAGATAAGTTTATATCATTTTATTGTCAGAATGTAAGACCCCTTTGCGAGCTATTTATACATTCCCAGGGGAATAGTCTCACCCTAGCTTGACACCCCCTCTCAACCCCAACTTGGCAGAATATAAGACCACGGTAAGGTGGGTTGGGTGTTCGACTAGGTTGCGGGCGTACCCCTAAGTCAACAAAAAAATAAGAAAGATAAGTCCATAACTTTTTATCGTCAAAATATAAGACCCCTTGCAGGTTATTGAATATATCCCTAGGGGACTAGTCTCACCCCAGTGTGACACCCCTTCTCGACTCCAACTTGGCAAAATGTAAGACCAAAGTAAGATAGGTTGGGTGTTGGGTTGTGTTGCAGGCATACCTTTAAGTCAACAAAAAGCAAGAAAAATATAGTCTACACCTTTTTATCGTCAGAATGTAAGACACCTTGCGGGCTATTGCATACATCCTCATGGGACTAGTCTCACCCCAGTGTAACACCCATTCTCGACCCCAAATTGACAAAATGTAAGATTAAGGTAAGGCAGATTATGTGTTGGGTTGGGTTGTGGGCATA
The DNA here is from genome assembly GCA_007115665.2 of Sequoiadendron giganteum. NCBI lineage: Eukaryota > Viridiplantae > Streptophyta > Pinopsida > Cupressales > Cupressaceae > Sequoiadendron > Sequoiadendron giganteum. The sequence continues at coordinate 91,309,844 of CM021110.1, read as the reverse complement.
CCCCTAAGTCAACAAAAAAAGAAGAAAGATAAGTCTACACCATTTTATCATCAAAATGCAAGACCCCTTGTAAGCTACTGCATACATTATGAGTGGACTAATCTCACCCAAACATGACACCCTTTCTCGACCCCAACTTGGCAGAATGTAAAACCAACGTAAGGTGGGTTGGGTGTTGGATTGGGTTGCGGGCATACCCTTAAGTCAACAAAAAAAGAAGAAAGATAAGTCCATACCTTTTAATCATCAGAAAGTAAGACCCCTTGCGAGCTATTATATACATTCCCAAGGGACTAGTCTCATCCCAGTTTGACACCCCTTCTTGACCCCAACATGGCAAAATGTAAGACCAAGGTAAAACAGGTTGGGTGTTGGGTTGGGTTGCGAGCATACCCCTAAGTCAACAAAAAAATGAGAAATATAAGTCCATACCTTTTTATCATCAGAATGTAAGACCTCTTGTGGGTTATTGCATACATCCCTAGGGGACTAGTCTCATCCCAGTGTGACACCCCTTCTTGAATCCAACTTGGCAGGATGTAAGACTATAAGGTAAGGCAGGTTGGGTTACAGGCATACCCCTAACTCAACAAAAAAGGATAGAGAGCTCATATTTTTTTTATCATCAGAATATAAGACCCCTTGCGGGCTATTGCATACATCCTCAAGGGACTAGTCTCACCCTAGTGTGACACCCCTTCTCGACCCCAACTTGGCAGAATGTAAGACCAAGGTAAGGTGGGTTGGGTGTTGAGTTGGGTTGTGGGCATACCCTTAAGTCAACAAGAAAGGAAGAAAGATAAGTCCATACCTTTTATCGTCATAATGCAAGACCCCTTGTGAGTTATTGTATACATTTCTAGGGGACTAATCTCACTCAAATCTGACACCCCTTTTCGACCCCAACTTGACAAAATGTAAGACCAAGGTAAGATAGGATGGGTGTTGGGTTGCAGGCATACCCCTAAGTCAACAAAATAAGAAGAAAGATAATTCCATACCTTTTTATCAGAATGTTAGACCCCTTGCATGTTATTGCATACACCCCTAGGGGACTAGTCTCACCCTAGCGTGACACCCTTTTTTGGCCCCGACTTGGTAGAATGTAAGATCAAGGTAAGACAAGTTGGGTATTGGGTTGGGTTGCGGGCATACCCCTAAGTCAACAAGAAAAAAGAGGAAAGATAAGTCCATACCTTTTTATCTTCAGACTGTAATACCCCTTGTAGGTTATTATATACATCCACAGGGGACTAGTCTCACCCCAGCGTGACACACTTTCTCGACCCCAACTTGGAAAAATGTAAGACCAAGGTAAGGCGGGTTGGGTGTTGGGCTGGGTTGCGGGCACACCCCTAAGTCAACCAAAAAAGAAAAAAAAAGATAAGTCCATACTTTTTTTTTATCCGAATATAAGACCCTTTGTGGGTCCCCAAGGGACTAGTCTCACCCCAACGTGACACCCCTTCTCAACTCCAACTTGAAAAAATGTAAGACCAAAGTAAGGTGGGTTGGGTGTTGGATTGGGTTGCAGGCATACCCTTAAGTCAACCAAAAAAAGAGAAATATAAGTCCATACATTTTTATTGTTAGAATGTAAAACCTCTTGCAGGCTACTACACACATCCATAGAGGACTAGTTTCACCCCAACATGACACCTTTCTCGACCTCAATTTGGCAGAATTTAAGATCATACTAAGGCGGGTTGGGTGTTGGGTTAGGTTGTAGGCATACCCCTAAATCAATAAAAAAATAAGATAAGTCCATACCATTTTAATGTTAAAATGTAAGACCCCTTGCGACCTATTGCATACATTCCAAGGGGAATAGTCTCACCCTAGCTTGACACCCCCTCTCGACCCCAACTTGGCAGAATGTAAGACCAAAGTAAGGCAGGTTGGGTGTTGGACTAGGTTGTGGGCGTACTTATAAGTCAACCAAAAAAAAAGAAAGATAATCCATAACATTTTATCGTCAGAATGTAAGACCCCTTGTGGGTTATTGCATACATCCATAGGGGACTAGTCTCACCCCAACATGACACCCCTTCTAGACTCCAACTTGATAGTATGTAAGACCAAAGTAAGGCAGGTTGGGTGTAAGGTTGGGTTTCAAGCATACAACTAACTCAACAAAAAAAGACAAAGAGTCCATACATTTTTATCGTGAGAATATAAAACACCTTGCGAGCTATTGTATACATCCTCAAGGGACTAGTCTCACCCCAGTGTGACACCCATTCTTGACCTCAATTTGACAGAATGTAAGACTAAGGTAAGGCGAGTTGTGTGTTGGGTTGGGTTGTGGGCATACCCATAAGTCAACAAACAAAGAAGGAATATAAGTCCATACCTTTTTATCATCAAAATACAAGACCCCTTGTGAGCTATTGCATACATTCTCAAAGGACTAATCTCACCCGAATGTGACACCCCTTCTTGACCCCAACTTAGCAGAATGTAAGACCAAGGTAAGGTAAGATGGGTGTTGGGCTGGGTTAGAGGCATACCCCTAAGTCAACAAAAAAAAAAGTCCATACCTTTTTATCAGAATGTTAGAACCTTTGTGGATTGTTGCATACATCCCCAGGGGACTAGTCTCACCCCAGCGTGACACCCCTTCTCGACCCCAACTTGATAGAATGTAAGATTAAGGCAAGGTAGGTTGGGTGTTGGGTTGGGTTGCGGACATACTCCTAAGTCAACAAAAAAAGAAGAAAGATAATTTCATATATTTTTATTGTCAAAATGTAAGACCCCTTGCGGGCTATTGCATACATCCTCAGGGGACTATTCTCACCCCAACATGACACCTCTTCTCGACCCCAACTTAGCAGAATGTAAGTCCAAGGTAAGATGATTGGGTGTTGGGCTGGATTACGGGTTGGGTTGCAGGCATACCCCTAAGTCAACAAGAAAAGAGGAAAGATAAGTCCATACCTTTTTATTGTCAGAATGTAATACCCCTTACAGACTATTAGATACATCCATAGGGGACTAGTCTCACCCCAGCGTGACACCCCCTTCTCGACCCCAACTTGGCAAAATGTAAGACCATGGTAAGGCGAGTTGGGTTGCGGGAATACCCCTAAGTCAACCAAAAAAGAAAAAAAAGATAATTCCATACTTTTTTTCGTCAAAATATAAGACCCTTTACGAGTCCCCAAGAGACTAGTCTCACCCCAGCATGACACTCTTGGCAAAATGTAAGACCAAGGTAAGGCAGGTTGGGTCTTGGATTGGATTGCAGGCATATCCCTAAGTCAACAAAAAAAGAAGAAATATAAGTCTATACCTTTTTATCGTTAGAATGTAAGACCCTTTGAAAACTACTACACACATCCCCAGAAGACTAGTCTCACCCCAACATGACACCCTTCTCGACCTCAATTTGGCAGAATGTAATACCAAGGTAAGGTAGGTTGGGTGTTGGTTTGGGTTGTGGGAAAACCCCTAAGTCAACAAAAAAATAAGAAAAATAGTTCATACATTTTTATCGTCAGAATGTAAGACCCCTTGCAGACTATTGCATATATCCTTAAGGGACTAGTTTCACCCTAGCATGACACCCATTCTCGACCCCAACTTGAAAGAATGTAAGACTAAGATAAGGTGGGTTGCGTGTTGGGTTGGTTTGCGGGCATACCCATAAGTCAACAAGAAAAGAAGAATGATAATTCCATACCTTTTTATCTTCAAAATGTAAGACCCTTTGCAAGCTACTGCATACATTCCTAAGGGACTAATCTCACCCCAACATGACACCCCTTCTCGACCCCAACTTGGCAGAATGTATGACCAAAGTAAGGTGGGTTAGGTGTTGGGATGGGTGTTGGGTTGGGTTGCGGGAATACCTTTAAGTCAACAACACTAACAACAAAAAGATAAGTCCATACATTTTTATCATCAGAAAGTAAGACCCCTTGCAAGCTATTGCATACGTTCCTAAGCGACTAGTCTCACCCCAGTTTGACACTCCTTCTCGACCCCAACTTGGCAAAATGTAAGACCAAGGTAAGGTAGGTTGGGTGTTGGGTTGGGTTGCAAGCATACTCCTCAGTCAACAAAAAAATAAGAAAGATAAGTTTATACCCTTTTATCATCAAAAAGTAAGACCCCTTGTAGGTTATTGCATGCATCCCCAAGGGATTAGTCTCACCCCAACATGACACGCCTTCTCAACTCCAACTTGGCAGCATGTAAGACTATAAAGTAAGGCCGGTTGGGTATTGGGTTGGGTTACATGCATACCCATAACTCAACAAAATAAAAATAGAGAACCCATACTTTTTTATCATTAGAATGTAAGACCCCTTGCGGGCTATTGCATACATCCTCAAGGGGCTAGTCTCACCCTAGCATGACACCCCTTCTTCACTCCAACTTGGTAGAATGTAAAACTAAGGTAAGGTGGGTTTGGTGTTGGGTTGGGTTGCGGGCATACCCTTAAGTCAACAAGAAAGGAAAAAAAATAAGTCCATACATTTTATCGTCATAATGCAAGACCCCTTAAGAGTTATTGCATACATTCTTAGGGGATTAATCTCACTCCAATGTGACACCCCTTATTGACCCCAACTTGGCAGAATGTAAGACCAAAGTAAGGAAGGTTGGGTGTTGGGTTGGGTTGCGGACATACCCCTAAGTCAACAAAAAGAGAAGAAAGATAAATCCATACTTTTTTATCATCCAAATTGGGTTATTGCATACATCTTTAGGGGAGTAGTGTCACCCCAGTGTTATTCCCCTTTTCTTGACCCCAACTTGGCAAAATGTAAGACCAAGGCAAGGTGGGTTGGGTGTTGGGTTGGGTTGCAGGCATACCCCTAAGTCAACAAAAAAAGAACAAAGATAAGTCCATACCTTTTTAATGTCAGAATGTAAGACCCCGTGTGGGCTATTGTATACATCCCTAGGGTACTAGTCTCACCCCAGTGTGACACCCCTTCTCGACTCCAATTTGATAGAATGCAAAACCAAGGTAAGGCGGATTGGGTGTTGGGTTGGGTTACGAGCATACCCCTGAGTCAACAAAAAAAGAAAAAAAATAAGTCCATACATTTTTATCATCAGAATGTAAGACTGCTTGCCGACTATTACACACATCCCCAAGAGACTATTCTCACCCTAACATTACACCCCTTTTCGACCCCAACTTGACATAATGTAAGACCAAGGTAAGGCATGTTGGGTGGTGTGTTGGGTGTTGAGATGGGTTGTAGGAATACCTCTTTATCGTCAAAATGTAAGACCCCTTGTGGGCTATTGCATACATCTCCAGGGGACTAGTCTCACCCCAATATGACACCCCTTCTTGACCTCAACTTAGTAGAATGTAAGACAAACGTAAGGCGGATTGGGTGTTGGGTTGAGTTGCGAGCATACCCTTAAGCCAACAAAAAAGAAAAAAGATAATTCCATACTTTTTTATCGTCATAATGTAAAACCCCTTGTGGACTATTGAATACATCCCTAGGGGACTAGTCTCACCTCAGGGTGACACCCCTTTTCAACCCCAACTTGGAAGAATGTAAGACCAAGGTAAGTCGAGTTGAGTGGTTGGTTGGGTTGCGGACATACCTTTAAGTCAACAAAAAAATAAGAAAGATAAATCCATACATTTTTATCATCAGAATGTAAGACCCCTTGCAGGCTATTGCATACATCCCTCGGGGACTAGTCTCACCCTATCGTGACACCCTTCTCCGACCCCAATTTGACAGAATGTAAGACCAAGGTAAGGTGGGTTGGGTGTTAGGCTGGGTTGCGGGCATACCCCTAATCAACGAAAAAAAAAAAAGATAAGTCCATACCTTTTTATTGTCAGAATGTAAGACCCCCTTGCAGGATATTGCATACATCCTTAGGGGACTACTCTCACCCCAGCATGACACCCCTTCTCGACCCCAACTTGGTAGAACATAAGACCAAGGTAAGGCGAGTTGGGTGTTGGGATAGGTTGTGGGAATACCTCTAAGTCAACAAAAAAAAAAGAATGATAAATTCATACATTTTTATCGTCAAAATGTAAGACCCTTTGTAGGTCCCCAAGGGACTAGTCTCATCTAGCCAAACAACCCTTCTCGACCCCAACTTGGCAGAATGTAAGACCAAGGTAAGGCAATTTGGGTGTTGGATTGGTTGCGGGCATACCCCTAAGTCAACAAAAATAATAATAATAAGTGCATACATTTTTTCATCAGAATGTAAGACCATTTGTGGGATATTTCATACATCTTCAAGGACTAGTCTCACCCTAGCATGACACCCCTTCTCAACCCCAACTTGGCAGAATGTAAGACCAAGGTAAGGCAGGTTGGGTGTTGGGTTGGGTTGTGGGCGTGCTCCTAAGTCAACAAAAAAAGAAAAAAGATAAGTCCATACCTTTTTATCATCGGAATTTAAGACCCCTTATGGGCTATTGCATACATCCTCAGGGGACTAGTCTCACCCCAACGTGACACCTCTTCTCGACCCCTACTTGGTAGAATGTAAGACCAAGGTAAGGTGGGTTGAGTGTTGGGCTGGGTTGCGGGCATACCCGTAAGTCAATAAAAATAAATAAAAATTAGTCTATACATTTTTATCGTCTGAATGTAAGACACTTTGTGGGTTATTGCATACATCCCCAGGGGACTACTCTCACCCCAACGTAACACCCCTTCTCGACCCCAACTTGGTAGAATGTAAGACCAAGGTAAAGCGGGTTGGGTTTTGGGTTGGGTTGCGAGCATACCCCTAAGTCAACAAAAAAAGAAAAGTTAAGTCCATACATTTTTATCATCAAAATGTAAGATGCCTCACAAGCTATTACATACATCCCCAGGGCACTGGGCACTGGTCTCACCCTAGCGTGACACCCTTTCTCAACCACAATTTGGCAAAATGTAAGACCAAGGTAAGGTAGGTTGGGTGTTGGGCTAGGTTGTGGGGATACCCCTAAGTCAACAAAAAAGAAAGAAAGAGAAGTCCATACTTTTTTATCCTCAGAATATAAGACCCCTTGTGTGCTATTGCATACATCCCTAGGACTACTCTTGTCTTACCCCACCTTTCCAACTCCAACTTGGAAAATTGTACGACTAAGGTAAAGTGGGTTGGGCATTGGGCATGGTTGTGAGGATACCTTTGAGTCAACAAAAAAAAAAGTTCATATTTTTTATTGTCAGAATGTAAGACCCCTTCCGGGTTGTTGCATATATCCCCAAGGGATCAGTCTCACCCCAGTGTGACACCCTTTCCTGACACCAACTTTCCAGAATGTAAGACCAAGGTAAGGCGGGTTGGGCATTGGGTTGGGTCATGAGGTTACCTCCAAGTCAACAAAAAAAAAAAAAGGTGCATTTTTTTATCGTATTTGAAAGGGGTTTAGATTATAAGATTTTGATAAAAGCCAATTTTCAAAAAAATATTATACTTGTTGATTAATACACCAACAATATATTTGTATTAACATAACAATTTTCTCCTCTGCCCTTTGGATCAAAGGTGTCTTAGAAGAATTTCTATCCTCCTTCATGATATTTAAATAATAGTATTACAAAGGGGAAGAGAGGTGTATTATGGAATTAACCCAAAACTAAAGAGGGATGGAAAAAAATGAACCAAAATAGGTAAAATCGAGGAATTCTATGTTATAAGATTGAAATCTAAAACCATGGCTTTACCAGTCAAAATTATTTATTTATTTTTTCTCCCTATTTGTTATATATTTTTCTATCTTTCGTTTGTTATCTATTTTTCTCATCCTCAATTATCAATATGTATTTCAATCTTTTATTTGTTATCTATTTTTCTCATCCTCAATTATCTCTCTTTGTCTATCTATCTTTTATGCCCATTTCTACATTTTTGCATTATTATATTTTTTCTTGGTTTATTACTCTTATTCTCTCAGTTTCTTACTTTCTCACTCACTTTATTTGTTTTATTCTCTCCATCTATTTTTAATCTTTTTCTTTTTATAAAGGTGGCTTTGATCCATGAAATTTTAAACCAAATCATCATTTCCATATCAACTAGGGATTTGATTGAAAGGTTAGATATTGAGGAAAATAAATTATTTTATGTGCATTATAGAGGTCATGACCATGTGGATGTCAATTGTGTAAGGAATCCAACTATCAAGTGACTCAATGCTCGATCCCTAAGGAAAAGAACATCAAACTGAGAGCTCAGTTAGAATTGAGGAAATCAAATAATAATCCAAAACAACAAAAAAATTTGTCTTTCTTTTTTCCCTTGTCTCACTTTCATACTTTGTTTATCTATTACTTTTCTCTCTTTTTATTTATGTCTCTTTTTTCATCTATATCTCTCTTCATCTATCTATCTTTATTTTTTATCACTATTTTATCTTACATATCTTTTTCTTCTTTTACTTTTCTTACATTTTATTTTTGGGTTTGCTTCTAAATTTAATTTCTCTTTATTAAAATTATCTTCTATTACTTTTATCTCTCCTCTTTTAGACTTCTTTTATTTCTATTTTTATCTCATTTTCTATATTGTGTCCAAAAATAGAAAAGTAACATCAATCTGAAGAAAACAACCAATCATATTGCCAATATATTCAAGATAGGACACCCCCCAAAAATGGAGAGGTATATTAGAAAACTTACCCAAATAGGCATGATAGAGCAATTTGGAATGAGGGTTGAAAGAGGGGAGCCAAGACTTGAGTGAGAGGCAATGCTAACCCCACATCCAAAGCCTACCTTCCAACACTTCTTCCTTATCTCCAATAGATTGAAAGATTACAATGAAAATTTCCCTAGTTCATAGATAAAGTTCAACTTTTTTTTCCATAAGATGTATCTAGGACTCGAACACCCACTGGTGCAAGTTTGAAGAGGGCTATATATGATTAAATCTACAAATTAATCCAATGGAAAAATATTTTGCATCATTGATAACATCCTACCCACAAATGAGGACAAGGGATGACTTTGAACAAGCAAGAGACTTCTTGCAACATAGAGGGTCAACAAACCCACCATGATCGGATTGAACCCCTAACCCAACCACAACTACAAAAGAAACCCATCCACCCATTAGGCGTCTCCTTCAAACCATCATTGCCAAGTGAACATGCCTAAGAAGTAGGAGCAATAATAGGCAAGCTAGGACAACCCACAACAACAAAGAGTAGGCTAAGAGCCATGTCATGTCCAACTATGTTTGGAAAAAAATACCCAAGTGAGGCATGAAGGCAAGTAGGGCTAGGACCAATCAAATCCCTACAAATTCCCAAAGAAGAATGTAGTGGGGGGAGTATCATTTGAATCCACAATTAGAGATCCAAGAGTGGGAAGAAAAGAAGATGCCATTGTTTGTTATGCAAAAGTTAAAAATATTTCAATGTTTAACTTTGATTAGTTTGTCATTTAGATGGCTATAAAAATATTTGTAAATATTTTGCAAGATATCTTTTCAAATTGACAGAAGAAATATAAGGGTTTATTCATGGATTACTAAGTAATGCTTATTTTAGTATTCTATAATTTCATTTATTGTTTACTCCCTTGTATACAACCTAGCTTATGTATTTAGTTAAGAAGATATAGTCTTTAGTGGTATCTTGATTAAGGTGCCACAAGGTGGATTGCAACTATTACATCTTTTCATATATGAAACTTTTAAACTATTTTTGCCCAATTGCATGTAGGCACTCACCTACTTCATGCTCAACCTCCCATAACACCAATGCATTCAAACAACTAAATTATAAATTTTATTCATAATGTGTGGTTTTAATTTCATTCACCACCATGTTTGGATGTACATAAGATCACAAAGGGATACCAAAGCCACACATTGTAGTTTTTCTACTTTCCTTACATTGCCAAACCAATATATAGATACTTAGTGACAAATAAATAAAAGTATATTATGAAGTCAGTATGTTTTGTGTCAAGGTATATGTTTATTTCCTAAAGTTGTATCATCTAGCACAACACCTTAGGGAAGTCCACCTTGTCCTAGAAGAGCCTAAAGTTGAGGGTCTTACACACCTTAGTGAATTAGTCTATAGATGCCCTATCTAATTAAAGTTTGAGAATTTTGCAATGGGTTTGAAACCCCTAACATTTAGGAGAAGGTTTAGCTTTAAATATTTGGGACTCACAATTTTGATCACCAATTTAGGTTGATTTATCAAACTATGAACATTGGACGAGTCTTTGCCACTTCTGAGAACTTGGTTACTGTTCAATATCTCTCACAAATTAGAAACTACAAAAGAATGCCATTGCAATTAAGGCCACTATCAAACTCTCAAAAATAATAATTTTAGTATCATCTCTTCAAATGAAACTAAATAGAAAAAGATAACAAAATTGTTAAGAGATCTCTAGGTCTAGATGCATCAATACTCAATATCATTTGAAGCAATGAAACCGAATAGATAAATAAATAGAATGAATGACATATTCATATAAAAATAAAGAAATTATCACTTGCTTCTTGTTGAGTCACTAGTACCTATGGTTAATTATCTATGGTTTAATAAAAAATAAAATTTTATGTACTTATATGTAAATACTATGTATGAAATCACAGAGTGGACAAATGGAATGCCCATGCAAGGGTCGGGACATATAGAATTATTTCATTTTTCTTCAAGGACTTGGTAATATTGTTTGTAATAAGTCATTGAATAGTGGTTTACATGGTGGACTTTTAAGAGAATTTTCTTTATTAGTTGGGCATGAGATGTAAATAGATCTCATGGGGGATGCTTAGTAGTTACATATGCCAACTTGCATATTGGAACTCAAAGATGTTTATGTGAGGAGTTACATTCTATTTTGAAGGACACTCTCTTAACAGTGTCATGAAAATTATTGTCATGGCATTTTGGGACCTTTCTTGGACAATAGTATCATCTTTTGGTGGTTTCTTGGGCCTCCATGTGTCTATATATTGAGGGCTTGACATTAAGGCATTGTAATGTTGATCGTGAGGAATATTTTTGAAACATTTATAACACTATCAGTCTTTTACCAACTAGCACTATCATCATTACAACTAATCCATTTCATTTAAACCTCATCTATGATTCTGTTTCATGAATTTCTAGATCTTATTTCAATAATCCTTTTTTGTTCAATTTTAAATTCACTAGTTTCCACAAAAATACTTTGTTGTTCAATAAGATTATTAGAACTATATATATTTATTCAATAAACCTACATGAAACACATCATGAATTTACAATTGAGGAGACAATGCAAGCTTATAGATTACATTGCCTATTTTTTGTAAGATCTTAAAAGCTCCAAAGCAACGAGGGGCTATCTCGATGCATTTAAACCAAGTTTAATAAACTACATTTTAGTTTTGACTCTAGGAAACACTTGACCATTGACATCAAATTCTTAGATAAATTATTTTGAATTGGCCCAACATTTATGCTTATCTTGAGAAGCCTTGATGTTTTATTTTTCCATTTTAATAATTTATTCAATTTCTTGCAAATTTTCATTTTCATACTAGATTTTATTAACCAAATTAAACAATGAAATATGTGTATAACATTTGCAACCATACATTGCTTCAAAGGGTGATGATTTGATAATTGAATGGTATCCTTAATTATATGCAAAGTCAACTAATTTTAAAGAATTTTCCCATGGCTTGGTTTTAGAATAGTATACATTTTTAACATGTCTTTTAAAACTATAGATTTTTTTTGTCTACACATCAAACTCAAGCTAGTATGCAATACTAAAACTTAAATTGTCCTACCAAGTTTAGAAAAAAAAAAAGTTGAATATGAGTTCTCAATCTAAAATAATATTCTCGGGAAGTCCATGTAATCTAATGGTTTTTTAACAAATAAATAGACAATATCTTTTTTCTTTTAAATCCCTTGTTTATGTGGTCGAGGATATTAATCTACCCAAAAATATTAGAAAAGACATCAAATGGAAGCCACCAGAGGAAGAGTGGATCAAAATCAACTTTGGCAAGGCTGCAAGGGGCAATCCAGGGATGGCAGGAGCAGGTTGTGTTACGAGATATCATGAAGGAAGAGTAATACGAATGGTAGGAAGAAAGATCAGAATCACAACAAACGATGCAGAATTCCAGACGGCCTTACTAGGATTACTTAGAAGTTAAAAATGAAAAGCAGATAAGGTGCACTTGGAAGGTGACTCACAAATTGTGGTTAATACAATTAGGACTAGTCAAACACCGAATTGGAGATTGCAAAGATGGCTAATGCGAATAAAGGAGGCAATATAGTTGTTCAATGAAATAAGCATATACATGTATACCGGGAGGGGAATCACCTGGCGGATGATGTGGCAAAGGTAGTAGTTGAAATGACAGCCTAGGAGGTCGACGTCATTTCATTGATGAATGGCACGCCTTCCACTGCTAATTCGAAGGATAGTATACTTCACTCGCATGTAATCACAAGGAACGGAGGTCGTGAATCATTGCACAACAAAGTTGAAATGGAAAGGACGGCCACAACTCTAAGTAATTACGCATGATGGGTCTTTTATTCACCACCCAAATGGGAGTGGCAGCATTGTAACAATTGATAGAGCCATGGATACCTACATTTGCATGGTAGCTAGAAAATGACACATGGCATTTTACGATGATGTCTCAGAACGGATGCAATAATAATGGTGTTGGGAGATGATTATTCGAGCAGTAATGGTTGTTACCGTGTTAACATGGACATAGTGTCCATGTTCCTAGCAATGCTTTAAGACATTAGCGAATCAGAGGAAACGATGGAGGCTCTGATGACAAAGTTGGTATGGTCGCGGTGGAGAGGAGGCATGAAAGGCCACCTCACTCTAGTCATTCCAAGAAAGGGATTTTCCCGAATGGTAGGCCCGCTCTAAAATTGTGCAATGTAGACTCGAGACCGCCTTAGTAGTTCATGATTTAGGATATAAACATGAATGTGGTGAGGAGGACCCGGGCAAGGGCAAGCATCAACTTTTTGAAGGGTTGTGTGCAAGGAGTCACGACAGGAGATGGGAATTGGGACTTTGCTCTATTGTAGGAGGGCAATGAAGAGTTAGAGCGGGGTGGCAAGGGAGAGTAGCAACAAGTCATGGTAAGAGGTAGAAAATAGAAACAATAGGTAGTCTATAGTATATCAAAGCCATTTTTGATACTATAACGACTTTGTTTATGGATGTCACAGAAATAATTAGTTTGAAGTAAGGTTTGAGCCAATTTTGTAATTTGAATGGCTTTATCTATGGATGTAAACGTGCACATAGGCCTATTAATGTATCAGAAAAGATTTAATTTTATGATAAAAAAGCATTTTTTTAGGTTAATATATCTACTACTACTAGAATAATCATGACTTCTATGTATACAAGGTAAACCAATGATAAAAAATCCCATATTTATTGGAAAGGTGACAAGAGAGTCAACAGCTCAAACTTGTAAATTATTCATTCATCAACAACATACATTTATGATTACGTTTTATGGCTTTATAAATCCTTTCAACTTATTAACTACCAAAACCACTAACTACCAACTAACTCAACTAATAACTAACTAAAAACTAACTGTTTCATGACCTTAACAACCAGTGACCTCACCCAACTAGACGATCCCTTACCTTTGGTCCATCTTGAGCTTATTGATTGGGAACAAACTAAACCAATTGATATCCCAGTATTCCCAGACAATGAAACCATTGTAAATTTTCTTTGTTCCTCCAACTCGGAAACAAATTCCACCAGTGAATCTCATGATCAAAATCTCAGCCAGGAGAGTGCCAAGTTTCTTAGTTGCAAAATTAACAATATAAAAGACAGATCTAATGGTGAAAACCAAAAATAAGGCAGTATTAGATCATGAAAAAGGAAAAATAAAGAGTGTATCTGATGGTGAAAACCTTTCAAAAGCACTGAAAGATGAGAAACTTGACACTCTCCCTGAGCACTATCAAGAGAGATCTTCTATTTTGATAGAACCAACAGAAGCAATCAATATAGGCACTGCGGAACAACCGAAGATCCTGCAACTTGCTACATCATTGACAGAGGAAGAAGTCCCAAAATTCACATAATTCCTAAAGGATAATCAAATCAATTTTGCTTGCTCATATGCAAATATGCCTAGATTGGATCCATATCTTATCTTGAACCATTTGTCCATAATGCTAGGGGGAAAACCTGTGAAACAAAAGCTCAGAAAGATGCATCCGCAAGTTGCACTAATGACTACAATTTTTCATGACATGATGCACACATTCATGGAGGATTATATAGATGATCTCTTAGAAAAATCATACGCAAGAGGACATCTAGATATCTTATCTAAAATCTTTGTCAAGATGGAAAAATTTAAGGTCAAACTCAATCCCAGGAAATGTGTCTTTGGGGTTAAATCTAGAAAATTCTTAGGCTATATTATGTCAAAAAAAAGGAATAAAGGTACATCCAGTGAAGGTCAAAGCCATAATGGAGATTCCACCACCAAGGAACATTATCCAACTTTAGTCATTGCAAGGAAAACTACAATTCATCAAGAGGTTCATTGCACAGCTGGAAGAACAGAGTATTCCTTTCACATATCTATTGCATAAAAATGTTCTGTTTAAATGGGAAGAAAAATGTGAAGCAACCTTCAATCAGATCAAGTAATATCTGATGATCCCATTAGTTTTGGTCCCACCAGTACTAGGAGAACCACTCATACTATACATTTCAGCCACATAAGTATCCCTGGGGGTATTGTTGGCACAAGAGGACAAAATGAGAAAAGAGCGAGCCATATACTACATTAGCAGGACATTGACAAGCCATGAGCTCAATTACACTTTCATTGAAAAGGCTTGTTTAGTAGTAGTGTTTGCTTCCCAAAAGTTATGGAACTATATTTTAGCTCATACAAAGAAACTTGTAGCCAAAATTGATCCCTTAAAGTATCTTTTGAGAAAAGTAACTTTAACAGGTAGACTAGCTAAATGGGTAATGATCTTGAGTGAGTTTGACATTCACTATATAGATCGAAAGGCCATCAAAGGGTAGGTCATAGCAGATCAGTTGGCGGAGGTACCTTTATAAATAGATCATCCAATGCACATCGAATTTCATGACACCGATGTTTTCACAGCAACGACCAAGCAGTCATGGACACTTTATTTTGACGGGGTCCTATACACAACATGGCTCGAGGGCAGGAATTATTTTGTCACACCTCAAGGACATACCATTCCAAAGTCTTATCGGTTGATGTTTCCTTGCACCAATAACATAGATGAATATGAAGCATTGCTTATTGGAATGAGAATTGCATTGGACTGGAAGATCACAGAGCTACAAGTTTTTGGTGATTCACAACTTGTCATTAATCAAATAAATGATGACTATCGAACTAAAGATGACAAGCTGATGTCTTATAAAAACATGGTAGATGATTTCAAGAAATATTTTGTTGAGATCAAGTTCACGCAGATTCTGTGGATTGACAACAAAGTTGTAGATTCCATGCCTACAATTGCTTCGTTATTACAATTGTCAGAAAACCAAGCTTGATATGAACTCCTGGTGGAACAACTATTTTCCCCTGCCTATGACAATCTTGAAACCCAAATCATTTGTCACTTGGTTGGTTCTGATTCCCCTTTATATGACAAAATCTATGCATATCTGAAAGATACTATTTTACCCCCGGATTTGTCCCGAAATCAGAAAAGAAATTTTATACGCCAATCATCTCGCTATACCCTAATTGTTGACACCTTATACCAACGTGGTCTTGATGGTACCCTCCGTAGATGTATTCAACGTGATGAATCCAAAAAGGCCTTGCAAGAGGTTCATGGTGGTATTTGCAGGACTCATTCAAGTGGACTAACATTAGCTAAGAAACTTGTAAGAATGGGTTATTATTGGCCAACCATGGAAAAGGAATCCTTCACCATTGTAAAGAAATGTCTAAAATGTCAGATTCACGAAAACATCATTCACGCTCCTGCTCAAGAGTTGCAACCCTTCACTACCACATGGCCTTTCACCCAGTGGGGACTATATATGGTTGGCAAAATCCACCCCTCTTCATCTAATAGACATTAGTTTATAATCACGACCATTGAATATTTTACCAAGTGGATTGAAGTTGTTCCCTTGAAAACAATAACCAACAAACAAATCTCATCTTTCATCTTGAATTATATCATATGTCGGTATGGCATTCCCAGCTCCATTATCACTGATAATGGAAGACCTTTTAAGAATCGGGATGTTGACGAACTTTCTGAAAGATTTCATATCTAACACAGGTTCTCTACACCTTATTATCCACAGGGAAATGGCCAAGCAGAAGCTTCAAACAAAAGAATTTTGAATATCCTGAAGAAGACGGTAAATGATGACGGTCATGATTGGCATGTCTAGTTAAATCCAACTTTGTGGGCATACAAAACCAGCACTCGCACGCTGACAGGGGACAACCCATACGCCTTGGTCTATGGAGCAGAAGCAATCTTTCCACTAGAAGTTGAGATTCCCTCACTTCGAGTCTCACTGAAGGGATTCATAACTGATGAGGATTACAGAGTTTTTAGACTGCAAGAACTGGAGCTACATGATGAGAGACGACAATGTGCAGCCAATCACTTGAAGGGTTATCAACAAGTTATGTTCTGTAGCTACAATCACATATTCAAACCACAAATATTTCAAGTGCGTGACTTGGTCCTGAAAGAAAATCCCCGCAACCAACAAGATCGGGAGAAGAAAGGAAAGTTCGAGCCCAATTGGCTTGGTCCATTCGTCATCATTGCAGGATATGGTTCAGGAGCATATCAGTTATCTACACCAGAAGGGGACCTATTTGAAGATCCAATTAAGAGCATCCATTTGGAAAAGTTATATGTTTAGAAAATACAAAAACAACATAAAACGTCATTAAAAAATCATAAAAAACAGAAAATGTCCAGAAAAAATTTGTTTTCTTGATGAAAACCTAGCAAACAGACGTCTTAGTGACAAAAAAATCAAAATCAAAAACATGAAAAAAATAAAATAAAATCAAAAAGATCAAAAATACAAAAAATCAAAAAGATCAAAAATACAAAAAATCAAAAGAAGAGAAAAAATACAAAAAATAAAAAATAAAAAAAACCGTTGCCTCAATGAAAACCTAGCAAATAGGCGTCTTGGTAACAACAAAAAATCACAATCTGAAAAAGTGCAATTAAAAAAAATGGTGAAAACCTGGCAAACATGCACTATTTGTGATTTAGTTGGCTCTTCCATCTATTAGGTTGCATCCTGCATCTTTCATCCATAGCCATTTTCATAAGCAAAGATTGAGTACACTTGGGCATTAGAAAAAATCATTTTCACATCACAATCATTATCATATCCATTTTCATTTCATATTATTTTTCATAACATTATTATTACCATTTCATCTTTTGCATTATCATTTGTCATTTACTGATTTATCATTCATTTTCATACCATTTTCATATCATTTTCATTTTCATATTCATCTCATCATTTGCATTATCATTTGTGTTATCATTTGCATAATCATTTTTATCATTCATTCATTGTCATTATCATATACCATTAATTTTCATATCAATATCATTTATCATTAACCCTTCATATTATTTTTCATTCATTTTCATATTCATATAATTATTTTGCATCATTTCATAATCGTTTTGTATTATCATTTTCATGTCATTTTCATATCATCATTATCTTTTCACATCATTTTCATATCATCATTTTCATGTTCATTTTCATTAACATTTGCATATCATTGTTATCATCTCATCATTTCATTACCATTTGACATATCATGTCATCCATATCAATATCATATTTTAACATCATTTTTCATTCATTATTGTTATCATTGCATTGTCATTTATCATTCATTACTTATCATTCATTTATGTCCATTCATTATCATTTTACACATCCACATCATTGCATCATTATACATAACCATACATTGGAAAAGAATAAAATGCATCCATTACATCTATTTCATCACAACATTTTCAATACATTTTTCCATACATCATAAAAATCATTCACATTTCATTCGCATCATCCATCATAATATATTTTGCATATTCATAAATCATAAAACATGTAAAATGCATAAACATCATCATCACATCATAAGTTTACATCATCATGCAAAGATCATCATCCATAAACATGCATCATCGTGACATAAATCATAAGCAACATGGCATATAGAAATAGAAATGCATTCATGAACATCCATCATAGCATATTAAAGGACACATGCATATCAAAATCATTGTTGCATATCATATAAAACTCATCAAATAAATGTCCAAATGTATAATGATATCAAATGTCCAAGAGAAATACGTGAAATGTGACAAAAATGATGTATACAGAATCATCAGTGAGGAGCATTTGAGTGAGGACCATGGCTATTGTTTCCTCCGGAAGTAGTAGGTTTGGCTGGATCTCTACCACTGGTACCACCTATCTCTCGTCTAACTGGTTGTCCCACACTCCTGGTGGCACTCCTGGAATGACTGCATGAGTGAGTTCGAGATCTGGTGCCTAACTATGTGAAAGCTATCCTTTTCTCAGGGGGTACTGCCTCATAGTATCTCATCTTATAATACTCGACCTCCTGAGCAGTCTCCAGTCCCTCTGCAAAAACCTCTCCAATGGAAGTTCCCTCTACAGATCTCAACAGTCTCTCTGCTATGCCCTTTGCCTGCTAGCAATGCTGGCTCAAACTATCTCTCTCGATAATTAGTTGGGCTACCTATGGGTTTGGGGGTGGTGGTTGTTCCATCTGTTCCTGTAAATATGAGATAGTAACCTGGGCCTATGCTAATTGGCTTTGGAGAGCCTGTACCTGTGTCTGCAATGTGTCAATTTGGCCTTGCTACTCTCGAGATGGAGCCCTGCTAGTAATATGTGAGGGACCTACAGTCGGCTGCTCCACTATCCTCATTGTCCTCAGTCTAGTCCTGAATGGAACATAAAAATGAGTCTCCTACCACCACCCTCGTCATCCCCATCATCATCATCGTCATCCTCACTATCATCCTCATCCCCATCTTTATCAATATCCATATCATCACCACCATCCACATCCTCTCCTCCTCCTCCAACGGGTTTCTCTTCTTGTGCCTGTGCTTGTGGTTGTCTCCATGCATGCTGCAATGATGGTCCATCTAGTAGTGGGGTAGGCTCATCAAGGATCATCAGCCTTGAGAATGGATGAGTGTGGAAGTATGTTGCATACTCCTTTGTCATTTGTGCATCTGTAATGTCTCGCCTGTAGTCCTAAAACTTTGGCTGCAGACCTAGATACTCTGCCCTGGATACCTCATATGGAATGAAAGGGCCCCACTCCTTGATATCCTCTCTCCGCCTAGCATAATGGGCAACGCCCTATGGAATGACCTATACCCGACCAAACTGTCTAAGAACCCGCATAACTAAAATTATCTCAATGATGAAAGGGGTCCTCTCGATCAAGTATCTAGATATGCCGCAATAGGGCAGCTCAATATCATTCTCATCCCAGGCCTCACAATCAACATATGGCCTCCAAATCACACTATCCATGTCATCAATAACTCTTCACCAGTATTCCAACTTGCCTAGCTTAGGCTGGACAAGTGGACCTGAGTATTCATAAATGTATAGTCATCGATGGGATGATCTCTCCTTGCAAAAGGGTAGGTGATAGCAATATGCTCTCACACCCAAATATGAAGAAGCGTGACCCCAAAAGATATACTCTTCCCACCTGTATATACCACCTGATGTAAATTATGGTATAGGTGGGATAGCATGCATGAACCCTATGCATATCTGGTCTGATGGAGGATCATGTCCTCTAGAACTCGACCCCATCCAATGGATAGTCCTTTCGACCTGCGATCGGGACACATGAAACCACCAATGAAACTAGCCAAAACTGAAGGGAGCGGGACATAACTCTTGACCATCTCTCTCCATGGAATCTCATAACCACAAATGCGTAGATCCTAAAACACTCGTCGCAAAGCATCAGTCCCCCCAATCTTACCAACCACTGGGATCTCTAGAATTCGATATACATCCTTGGGTGTGATTGTAATCTCTCCAGTGGGAAAATGAAAGGTGTTATGCTCACTATTCCACTGCTTGGCTAAAGATGTCAACAGTGCCCTGTTAACCCTATACTGTGGCATCCTGAGCAGGGAACCCAAACCGCATCTGGAAATCACTCCAACCTCAGGTTGTGATAGTCTGGGAATCATCTCCCAAGTCCTAGGAAACCTCTCTCTGATCTAGAGGATCTTAAATTCCTCCTATACATCATATCATCACTAAACCAAACAAATCACATCTATCGAAAATCAAGCAATCATGTGAAATCAAAATCAGCATCAATATCAAATCATCATTACTACTATTTTTTTTTCATCAAACATGAAAGCAAATTTATCAAAATCAACATCAACAATATATCATATCATCTCATCTCTACTATTTATTTTTCATCAAGCATGAAGACAAATTTATCAGTCAAACGACGTCACATCAATCATTACTATTTTTTTTCATTTCGGAAAGCAAATTTATTAGAATCAACATCATTTTACTATTTATTTTCAACATGAGAACAAATTTTTCAAATCATCATCAAAATCAAATCAATTATCCTTGATGCTACTCAATTTTATCAAATCAGTTGTCTAATAGAGCAACAAACATTAGGAAATCACAAATTGATCTTCAAACATTCAAAAAAATAGCTAAATTTCATGGATGCGCTAAAACAGATCATCTATGTGCTAAATCAGCAAATGTGCTAGCTTATCCATGGATGCTCTAAAATAGAGGGTAAATACACTAATCTAGTGTATGCGCTACTCTATCGAGTCAATGCACTGGACTATCAAATCTATGCGCTAATCTAGTCAATGTGCTAAAGCCCTAAATGTATGTGCTACGTTATCATCCTATGTGCGCGATCTAACCTATGCGCTAGTTTATCAAATTTATGTGCTAATTTGGCCTATGCGCTAACTTATAAAATCTATGCGCTACTCTGTGGCGTATATGAGCTATCCTAGATGCACTATTTTACCTATTCTATGCGCTAATTAACGGCTCGCATGAGCTAAAACGCAATTCTATGCGCTAAATCAGAAAATTCAAAATCATGCGAAATTCAAGCAAAAAAAATCACAAGGAAGGTTTCATGACCTTACTGGAGGTCCATACATGGCTGGTCTTTTATGTCTGTGCACCCGCTCAAATCTATGTTGCTCGTAGTGGATTAGCATCTCGATTCTCCTCGCTTAGAGCTCTGTTTTCACCCAAATGCAACTGCTCAAATGACAAGGACTTTTACCTTTTTCCACCTTTTAAAGGGGTAATAAAGGTAGGGTTATTTTTACTTTTCACCACATTGAGCGCTATTTCGGGAGATAAATCAATGAATCTACATCAAATCATTCAGAATCTTCGAATCATTATCAAAATCTTCACACTCGCAATTTATCTCCCGAGGGGGCATATAGCATCATCAGTCAAATTTTTAAAGTCAGGGGCAAAATTTTCATCTAAATTTTTCTTTGAAGCAATGCGTAAAACACATCACTTCAAAGAGGGGCAAAATGTATACATGTAAAAATGGTCACATTAAATCAAGCTTGATAATTAATTAAATAACTCATTAAATATGAGTTATTTAATTAATCTTCCAATTTCATCTACATATAAATAAATTTAATTATTTATTTATATTGTTCACTTTCTAATTCTTCTATTTTAATTAAATTTACCATTTTCTATCTTCTTCTTAATTAATTAAATAAATTTTATAATTTATTTAAATTAATTATCATGCTACTTTAAGTTTGAATTTTTAAATTCAAATATGAATATTCTTCTAAATTCATTATTTCTAATTCTTCACTCCACATCATAATTAAATATTCTAAATATTTAATTAAACACCTTTTTCACTTCTCACACATAATTAAATATTTTAATATTTAATTATGGAAGCTTCTAAATCCACATGTCACATATAATCAAATAATTAAATAATTAAATTATGGATTTATCTTCAACTAGCAACTAACTCCTCATAACTAAAAATGGCAAATGGTTACTTTCCTTCATTTTTGAATGGAAGAGGTCGTGTAGGAGGAAACAGTTTCCCTTTTTCTCTCTAGCTTCCATCTTTCTCTCCAATTTCTCGATCTTCCACCGTTCATCTTACTAGGCTTGATTTCAACTATCGATCTTTGCCAACTAGGCTTTTGCCTCCAAAAGTCTATAAATACGGCCTCTTTGTGCTTTGAAAAAGATCTAGAATCACAATCGAATTTAGCATGAGCATTATAGTTGCATAATTGAGCACTTAGCAATCTTATTTACTAGATTTCTTGAGCATAGCATAGCATTTTAGTTTATCATTTTGCAATCATGGTAGATTATCTTTCATTATTCATTTTAGTTTCATATCTTAGCTTCATCATCTCATATCATTTAGCATAGAAATGCATGTTGCATAATCTCATTCTCTAGGTTGTCATTTTGTCAAGTTACTGCTTACACAATCTGAGAGCCAACAACTTACAAAGAATCCTTGGAGATAGAGGACAATGGGACATCTTTGAAGAATCTTTTGTGCTTAGAGTTTTCTTATCTATAACTTTGATTTCTTTTATATAATTTCGTATTAATGTGTTTCTTTAACTCTTTAGATTATTCCACATATTCACACACACAAATATAATAATCAAATTAAATATATTCAAAATTATACTTTTTGGAAAGCTTACTTTGAGGGCTATGATGTTGCAAATGGTCATGTCATGTCGACTCCATTTGTTGGTTCAATGCAAGGTTTGAAATTAAAAAAATTGAGAACTGGAGTAGAAAGGGCCATCCAAATACCTAAGAAAATATTTTGTATCCAAATACCTTTGTTTCAAGGTCCTTAAGTTGACCTAAAAAAAATTAAAATATGAAACTTGTATACATAAAACATAATGAATTACTTAATATTAAAAGAACACAAAATTGTATTCACATTTTTTAGATTTTTGCGGGCCAAAATATTTGGTGAAAGAATTAAAAAAATTGTGTTTGCATTTTTGGGATCTTTTGTAGGGTAGAATATTTGGTTAAAAAATTGAGCACACATTTTGCAAAGGAGGAGATGAGAAATAAAAGAATGGGTAAAAATAAAGATATGCATTCATATTCAACAAAAAGGGACAAGAATTTAAATGAAGAAAGGACACAAAATATTTCAAAGAGAAAGAAGGTATGCATTTTTTATTTTTTATTTTAATATAAATATCAAATAATTTAATTAGTTTATAATTTTTAAATTCAACTTGATTTGTTTCCTTCTCATAGGGTTTCAATTATAGTTTCTCTAGGGTTTGTATCTCTTTCTCCTATTTCCTCAACTCCAAGGTTTTAATATATTTTTTAATTTTAGATTTATATTCATTCCCACTCTTGGTAAAATATTGATGAAACATAGATATTTTACTTTGCATCCAAGAGACCTACATATTCATTTTCCTCTTCTTCTTCCTCTTAATCTTTTTGTATGCACAAACCATTTTTCTTGCATGCAGTTTTTCTAATGTGTGTGTTGCTTATCACACATGCATGCATTAATTTTCATGTATGTATGCAACATTTTATTCATGCATGTGTTACATTTTGCATGAATGTTTGATTTTACACTAGTTACCTTATTTACTATGTGTAAAAGCCTTTTATTTTAGGTAGTTATTTTGGAAGGTTTGTATCACTTTCCCCTACCTCCTCAACTCTAGGGTTTGAATATAGTTTCTAATTTTATATTTAACTAATACAAATTTCCTACACGTTCTACATTCATTGAAAGAATCAAATTTTACATCGATTCCAAATAGATTCTCTAGGTTAAATTCACTAGATTCACTAGTTTCTCTCTCTAGAATCTTCTAATTTTCTAATTTCAATCAATACAATTCAAATACAAATATTAGCTCATACTTTAATTCTAATTGAAAACATATTAAGAGATAATAATTTCATGGACAAGATCCAAATTTCAATATTAAATTGAACTCTGTTTAATTTGATGCTAAACCTTTATTCTCTATCTAGAAAATCTTACTATCTAATTTGTGACAAAACTCTTTCAAATATCCTCAAAGATTAATTGTTTAAAACTTGCATACTGATTTCTAAGGTTCTCTAGATGTTTATATAACTATTTAATCCTAGAGATCATGCACTTTTTCTCCATAAAAATACTATAATTATATAAATCTATTTTCTTTCTTCAATTGAATAACACTTGAATTCATTGAATAGAAAGACCTAATATCAAAAATAGCTCTCCCAATCCCATTTTTTAACCAAATTCATCAAATTTCAAGCACCATAATATAATTTACCAATAAATCTAGTCTCAAGTACCATACAATTAGGATAATGAACATGTGCAACAATAAATATGGGGTATACCAATGGTGCTAAATGAGGGCACACACACTTAGTCAGTTGATATTTCCTAACACTAGATCTAGGGGCATACTAGATAAAACAATCTCTTTTAATAATTTCTTTTGTCACATTACATTGGATAGTGCTCAAAGAGACATCATTAGACACACTCTCTCACATTCAAGAAAGAACCACTACTAAAGTATCATCGGAATAAGCAATAACACCTCTTAAAGAATTTTTAATATGAATCAAACTTTGTGATATTGTACTACAATTAGATCTATAGATCCATATGGTCTATGATTCCTCTAAAATCAATTGCAATATAATAATTTCCCTATTTGTATGCCCAAAAAGGTTAAGCCATGTTCATTACACTAAAGAGCATTTTAAGTAACATAAATATATATAAATTTTAAATACTTGAATATAAATTAATAAATTTTAAAATTGAATGCATATAAATAATAATTCCAATCATCCAAATCCCTAAACCTTATTTAACATATTTTGTAAAAAAATCCACAAATATAAGAAATTATACACATTTTCTAACCAATTATTTCGTTCATGTTTAAATGAAATCACAATGAATGCTTATAGTAGTTCCTCCAATTTAATTTGAGCATTAATCCATAAATAAAATAGCATAAGCACATGTTTCTATTTCAAAGTTAAAAACATGAGATGTGACTTTAGAGCTTGCATGAATCAATAAACATTTTCTAAGATCTAATCATTAATAATATTAAAATATTGTAAAGGATTATTAAGAGGAAGCTTGAGATATTGTTCTTTTGTTGTAATAAGTTTGATAAATTTGATAACTTTGAAGGAGGAAGTTTTTATTTGTTATAGTTATGGGAAGGAGAAATATATTTTTTCTTGGTTTAAGTTTTTTTATTAAAATGAAGGTTGGAGGAAATGTTAAGTTCATCAAAATGAAATGCAAATTTTAAATATATAATTCTTTAGAGGTATGTAAAGAATAGAATATTTAATCTTTTCTAGGAAAGCAATAAAGGAGTAAATTATTGTTCCTATCACTCATAATATTCTTTGGTATCCCATGTAGTCTAAACACCTTTCTAAAAATAAATCAAGGATAACTATAAGAAACCCCCCTAAAAAGATATAAAATCTTCGCAAATCTTTCATTTTTTTGGAAAAAAAATTAATTTCTATTGATTTTTTTTTTCTTTTTTTAGAAAAATATTAGTTTTATTGGAGAATTTTTTAAATCACTAGAAATTTTGTAGATAATCTTGAAAAATTATTGATATATTTGAAAAAAGAAATAATTTTGTTGGCAAATTATACGTGTACTAAAAAAGAAGTCCAATTGTGAATTATAGATAGATTTGAAAAAAAAAATGTTGGTGAATTATTCTTGTATTCAAAAAAATAAAATATGTTCAGTAATGAGCTATATAAATATTAAAACTATAAATTTAATTATTTGGTGAATGTGCTTGTAAGTTTTTGAAAAATCATAATGTGGCTAGTGAAAATATGAAATGGTAAATCATAATTATTAACTTACTTGGTGAATTGATATGTTTAAATAGATTTAAATTTACATTGTTGGATGATTGGAAAAAAATGACATAAGTTCTATTCCAGATGAAAGTTTTGACACACCCGAATTCCTACATAAAGTCTTTCGAATATAGACAAGTGTCAACATATTTCAATGTTGACTTGTTTGGCTCGTGGTCTTTTCACTTAAGCGAATTCCCATGTCTTTGGCTATGTTGTTTTACTAGTCACTTGAGTTGTGTTATTGGCCAAGCCCATTTTCTAAGTATTTTAATAATGCTTTTGTCTACTTGCAATTGGGCACTCCTTTGGTGGCCCTACTTATGTCCATGTGGCATCATTTAGTTGGAGCACACTTTCTCTTTGTAGCATAGGTTTCCTTTTCACCTTGGGTTGCAAGGTACACTACTACAACAAATGTATTCCTCTTCAGATCCATTTGTATAGCATCAACTATCTTATATACCCACTATGATTGTAAGCAAGCTAAGGTAGCGGAACAACTTCCTACACTAATATTGAGAGGAGAATGATGCAAAAAAATTATAGATCTTTAACAGTTACAAAACTTAAATAGAAACAAACACATATATCATGCATACCACAATGCAATATTTTACGTGGGGAAAAACCTTTCAGGAGAAAAACCCCACACTCCAAAAGCCACTCAATATTTTATTTAGAAATCATAAAGATTACAATATACTTGCAGTGAAAGCTTCTCACAGGAGTATCACCAACCAAAGATCCAGAGGCAACATGACCGCTATTAGACTCTAAGAATACATCACAATACACAACCGTAATACAGTGCCCTCATAAAATAGGGTTTCCTTTTAGGTCAAGTCAAGCTAATAAAATATCATTCATCAAATCTAATGCCTAATGATGAACGGTCTAGATTTACAATGATAAAATATAAATAGAATTTTCCTTTCGAGGCCCCCGAGCATCCACCAGAGCGCGTTGCCCCTGGAACCTAGTTAGGGGGATGATCCCCCTGAACACCTCACGGGGGGAGACCTCCCACACCCCCCATCATCATCAGATGAATAGTACCTTGTGTATTAATAGTGACTTATGTAATTGCATGGTTGAGACACATTTTCCCAACAATGATAGCAAGTTATCTCAGTTCCTATTGGAGGAGATTCACCCATTGCAGTGTGACATTGAAATTATTATTTTTTCTAAGTTTTACTCTTGCATCTTGATGCCATGTGTGCTTTCTCGACGATCTTTCATTGACTATTTCAACACATAACATTCCCTTAAGTCACAAAATTATATATTGGGCTTCATTTCTCATTGGCCCTATCCTAGTAACTAATTGAGTCATTTATTTTAATGACTTTGCTATGTGCCTAAGTCTTCTCTTAAATGAGAAATCATATGGTCATCCCCACGCTTGTCCATTTATTTTCTCCTTATTCGATCACATCCATCCTTCATAATGCATCTTCTTGATTTATTCTTTTTTTAAGTTACACTAGTGCACTCTTTTGATGTGTGGATTCCACTATCACCTTTCAACCCAATTATGATATGCATGTGGGTCCACCACTATGACTTGTTGTTAGTATATTATTGGAGTGTGTTTATCCCTCTTAGAGTAGGTTTATAAAAAAATTAGCCTTTTGAAGTTGCACTAGTGTGTTATGGTGACATGTGACACTTATCGGAATAGGAATAGACAATTATATGACCTTTGAATAACATGTAGATGAATGATTGGGTGCTAGGTATTCACCTCTCATTGTAAACATAAGGTAAACATTAGATGCTAGCACATTGTGGTGATATTTGGAAATGACATAAATAGGTCTTGGGTGATTTCATGGTTTCTAACAAATATGTAGGTGGGTGATTAGGTGCCACATGTTCCTTTCTCATGTTGCAATGCAAGAATTCTTTGTATCATAGTTTCTCAAAGTGAGAGCCTTTCAAATATGTGTTAATGCACTATGTTGACACTTGAAAGACATGATGTAAAGGTTGAGGGATTTGGTGTCCTCAGTTGTAAACCCGATGGTGATTGTGGGGTTGTCCCCATGACTTAGAATTGAATTTACTTGTGGCAATAATTTCACGTAAAGTAAATAAAACCCTAGTTGTATTCAATTATTTAAAACCCTAGTTTAGAAATAAACCCCAAAATGAGTCTGACAACTCGACAAGATGGAAAAATGAAAAGGGGACTAGAAGAAGATATATTTAGCCAACTCACATGATCCTAATGATGATTGCAACTGATATCCAACATAGAGAGTTGAACAAAAGTTTTGACTTTTCCACTTTCATTGCATAAAGAATCTACAAAGGCTTAATGGTGATAAAAAGTGATGGGAAAATAATATATACTTCAAATGGTATTCTTTGTTGTGTCATATTCTTTTATAAAATAGGAAGGCTATATGGAGTGTTGTAATGCAATTGAAGTTGCATGATACTGAAGGAGTTCAAGGTTGGACATACAGTTGGTACATTCATTCCCAATTCTCGAATTGTGTGGTGTTTGAAGAATATTTTATGTAGGTGGTCCTAAGAAATTTGGGATTTCAAACTAGAAGGATATTTGAAAAAGTGATGAATTTCTTGAGACCCAAGGATAATGCACCTGAGGTAGGGGTGGACCATAACTGAGTTGATTGGTTCCTCCACTCCAATACCATAGTCATCAAAGTTTGTTGTGCTCCAATGCAACATCATATACTGCAAGGAGTGTGTCAGATAGAGTTGAATTTCTTGAGATCATGTGGCACCTGAATGAGATAGATAAATTTTATCTAAGAACCCAAAAGAAGAGATCTTTGTTTCTATCATCAACTATATTTTATATTTTTTTATCATTGGTAAGGAGCGGTTGGAGTTTTTATATCCTCTATTACAAGATTATAGAATGAGGATAGATAGGAAGAGGAATTATGACAAAAAAAATTATTAATCAAACCAAGCTAGGGGTGAAGATGTCAAATTTCTATCATGAGTTTGATAGAAACAAATATATAATCGGGAATTGAGCCTCTCATGTAGAGGTCTAGAGAAGGAAGAATGCATGGATTACAATTATCAAGGGAGAACAAAGAAATCAAGTTGACCCAAGCTACCAAGGAGCATATAAGGAGATTAAGGATCACATTATTAGAACATAAACTATGCTTGACAATATTATCATTCTTTCTCTGATGGTTTTGTCACCATCACAGAGGCCAATCTGAGAAGAATAATGGCTAGCATAAAATAAGTTGCAAAATATATTCAACAACATGAGGTGTCATCAACATCAAATGTTCCTCCAAGATTGGTATCAAGACTACCAAGTGGTTTTCCAGCCATGCTGGACTATTCGGTGGATTATGTTGAACTAGAGGAGATATGAGAGAATATAATGGATATTGAGGAGGTGAATCAAGTCCTTGCTTCTCCCCTAAGGGTTCGAATTGATGATCCTCCATAAGATAAAATGATAGATGACCTAAGGGTTGGTATTAATGTAGCAAGCAACATAAGAGCCCTTGCACACATTGAAATTTTGATAGATGAAAAGTTTGTGCAGTCCATAAAATTTAAAGAATTCCTATCCAAGAACAAGATGGATCTTTTCCTCAAAAATATGAATGAATGGAGAAGGAAACAAAGGAAGAAATGCAAGTGAGTTTCATGTTAACATCACTATTGAGGAAGGAAGAATAATTGTGTAAAAATTTATAATATTTTTTTTCCAAGATGGTACATTGCATCAATAGCTTATTTAATTTTGACACCATTAGGAGGTAAGAAACTAATGAGGAAGTGTTGACATATGATGAGCAATCCAAAGAATTATATTTTGAGATTGGATTTAGGACAAGGTTTGGAACATTGACAATATGTTCAATTGGTCCAGAGACCAGGAGGCCTCAATTTACAAGATATTTCAAGGATCTTATAGGTAACCTCATTGTCAAAAGACTTGTAGATACAAGTGCTACTCAAGAAATATCCTTGGTAATAAGCATTAATTTGTTTGGTAAAGCAACAACAAGAAGTTGTAATTTGATATTGGAAATTTACTAAAGAACAATATAAATTTGATGCAAGAATATAATAAGGTTCAATACTTACTTCCTCCTCCTTATATCATCACTTCAAATCTTACAACTCCTCAATCAATTTCAATTGATACAACATTCCAAGATAGGGAGACATTTTCCTTTAAATTAAAAGAGCTAAGGGAAAAATTAAAACAAAGAAGGGAAATAGAGAAATCAGATAAAGAGGAGGGAAAGAAAAATGTGATCAACCTTGTTGGTGACTCATTGGATTATATATTGACAAGCATCTTAAGAAAATTGGACGATACATAGGTAGGTTACAACAATTTAAGAAATGTATACACCAATTACCTGCATAATGAAGATAATATGAAAGGAGTATTAAGCACATGGATCCTAAGGGTGTTAGAAATGGGATAAATGCACATACTAGCTAAACTTTACCCTAATTCCCTTGCAAAATTGGCAAGCACTTATGAGGTGATGGGGATATTAGGTGATATCTTAACTTACCAAACAAAATTGGAGATTCAAATAAAGAGTAATTTTAATTTCATTTGAAGAATTGGAGGAAGCCTTGATTCTCAAAATATTGGATTATGATGGAAATATAAAATAATTTGGTCAATGGAAGTCAAATTTCAACAATGTTTTACCATCTTTAGGTGCTTCAATTTTGGAAAATGGTGAAACTGACTCAATTTTGGCAAATAGTGAAACTGACTCAATTTTGCTAAATCGTAGCCTAGAGATACTGATTAAATTAGAATCAAGCCTTGATATTTTCATCAAGGAAACTAAAATAATTTTGGATGCAAGGTTTAATGCTCATGTGAACAAGGTGGAAAAAGTGCTTGAGTTCTAGTGGTCTACAATAGAGATGTATGCTTCAGGGTTCGAAAAATGTTTGGGTAATTCATCTACTAGGTCCCAATGGCCATCAATTCTTATCTTCATCAATAGTTTGAGGTCACATATGAAGTGATAAAACCTTTGAATGTCATCATATCTTTCCAAAGTAGACTTGATGTGATGCTAGAGGAGTATATAGGACATATCTCCTCCAATTCTTGATGGATGGTACACAAGATACAATACAAATGCACATAGTACAATTTTCAAGTTGGTGAAGGTTTTGGAACACAAGTGGCCTCAAAAGAGGAGTATGCAACATGGTTGGACAATTATAATGAATAATTTTGATAACTTGATTGTTCATGTTAGGTGAAAATCTATGAAATAATTTTGATCATGTGTGCTAGAATTTCAAGGCTCTACAAGAATTCATATGATAGTTGACATATATTTTAGATATGTAATTATTGGGTGTAGTTAACCAAGGTTGGGAAGTTCATCGAGGGTTGGGTTAACCTTAAAAAAAAATTCTTAAAATGGATTGTGAGTTTAAATGAAATTATTCTTTAGTCCATAATATGGCTTTGAGGGTAATGTTTTGAGGGTAATAAGGATGATCCTCTAGAGTTATTGGGGATACTCTAAATTATCTTGACTCAATTTATGTATTTTTAGAGGAAAAGAGAGACCAAATCCCTTTAGAATGGGTGGAATTAGAAAGGATTTGATTTATTCAGTTGGCCCTTGTGTTGAGTTCCAAAACCAAATGAGGAGCTCTGAAGGAGATAAGTGCTTCCACTAGGTGTGTGAGAGTATAATATTTTTAATATTTTCCCATGGAAACTTTTTAATTTCTCATACTCCATTTTGACAAAGACCCTCGAAGAGGAACCATGGACTTTCAATGACACAGTGTTCTTTCTTAGTGGCTTGGTCTTGCTCAAAGATGGAAGTAGAAAATTTATTATCCTTTCAACTTGTTCTTAAGACCTCCAATTGGTATCAAGGTGTTGTCAATGGATCCTTGGGCTAACTATATTCTTGGGAGTCCAAGGAATAATTCATCTGCAAATAATACTTTGTTGCCTTTGTAACGAGTTGTAGAAAATCTACTAGGAACTTACAATCCATTATACTTATTTCATTGTACACCAAAGTCAATTATGTCAATTTATCACATGTAAAAGTGGTATATCATTTATACATCAGCTTACAAGCTCTACTCATCTTTAAAAAATGGTGTAACATGTATTTTAATTTATTTGTAATATAATCAAGGGTTGTGCTATTCTTCATTATTCATTTGTAGTAATGATTTTTTGTGTTAATGTTTATTCATGTAATAGTATAATGTCTTTCATGGAGAGAAATTAGATTTTTTTTTCTCTATAGATTGATAATTAAGTAAAATTATATAAACTCAAGTCATTTGTAAATATTATTATTACATCGAGATTCATTTATCACTTACAACAATGGTGTTTGATAATCTGTATGCAAAATCAAACCTCTAGAATCACCATAGATTTGTTAGATTTACAAAGATCAATGGTTGGGATTTTATTTTAAATCAAAATATGCCACTTCTTGTCAAACATGATTAATTAATTGAATTCGTGGACATGCAGGCCATGTGTTGAATTTTGTTTGAAGTGTAACTACATAATTTTAATGTAATAATTATGTAATCAAGAGGTAACACATTTGATTCACTTTTCTATTTGAAAATAAGAGAAAAAATAGGAAGCGAACTTGCAACTACTAAGTGATATTATTTTGAATCAAGAGGGTCAAGGATATTGTAGTGCACTCAGGAGATTTTGGGATGTAACAAAGTCAGTTCACATCAGTATTTGTATTCATCTTTTCAAAGTTTAGGTAAGTGAAAGACAAAAATCATAAATTCCATTAATTTTTTATTTTCAATCTTAGGGTTTATAGTTGAGGGTTTATAAGCATATTGACCACCACTTTCGAACCAATGATTTGGAAAGAAAAAGAAAATAAAAAATAGACTATTTCATACTTCTTAAAACCCTAGGTTTGGATGACGAATACCATGATTTTTATGATCATGTAATCTATGGTAGGCTTAACTCAAAACTTAAATTTTCATGTGAGAATTAGGTTGGAATGCAAATGAAAACTAACAAAAGTAAAACATTACCAATTAATAGTACCACTACATCGTTGGTGGTTGGATTGGGATACATGATGTTACCTATGGTTTTCCCTTGCCCACAATTTATCATGGTTTTTGCCCAAAATTATTATGAAAATAAAAAATTAATTGTTAAAAAAGATATCCAAGAATAATTTTTACCCATTACTGCAAAAGAATTTGGAACTTGTGTTGGGGTTTCCAATTGAAAATTTTGGAAACATCCACATTGACCTAAAAAACCTTGCTAGTTATTATGAATCAACCTCTCAAATGTTCAAAAATTATTTTCTCAAAGAAATAACAGTGGATGATAACATATTCAAAGAGAATCATAATCCTCATAAAATTAAAAAATTTAAAACACGAGTTTATGATATTATTTCCATGCTACAATTTTACCTTGGATTGGATAATAATAGGGAAGTGGGTGAAAGCCTCCTTGAAATGGTATATACTATCAATTATGTTACTCCACTTGTTAAATATAAATTTCTTGAGCACATTGTAGAATCCATGCAGAATTTTTTTTTAATGAATAAAAGAGGTTCCACTAAGACATTTAGGTTCACAACCTACTTGTGATATTTATTTCTAGTGAAATTTAGTGGAATGATTCTATCCAACAAGATTCAAATTCAACCTTATATGAATGATGAGGTGAAAATAGTGGTTGTTAGTAGGATACATTCCAGAGAGTAAAAGATACAACAACTCACTGCAAAGGAATTATGGAACATCAGGTTGACAAGGAAGATAGACTAAGGGGTACCCTATAAGGTCCGCGTCTCTATAAGATACTATGGCATAATATATATGCATGTAATAGATGACATAGTAGAAATATATGAGATAGATGTGATAGGATAAGATGAGATAAGATAGGGATAGAGAAAGAGACTATAATGCAATGTAGAGACTAAGACATGCTAATGCAATTTTTATCTGAATATATATAATTGGAGTTATAAGGATTCAATGGATATATGTATTATGAATGATTTCTATTCTTATTTAAGATGTATATGATGTATTGTTAGATACAAATTCTTACCACACTTACTCTCTTTTATCACTGTACCCTTTCGGGTATAAACTAACTACATAAGGGACATCAGGATATAGATCTCCAAATTGAAATTTCATAAATCCTCTTGATAACCTCGGTTCCATTGTCAAGACCCTAGAGAGGACTGTGAAGAAAATACGAAGTAAAAAAATAAAGAATTAATGGTAGGAAAGAAGATAACAATAAAAAAGGGATTTTTTTTTGTAGATACCGTTTTTAGGTATTCCCTCTATGAGAGGATGGAGGCACTTAAGGGTGCCTCTTTTTCTAGGGGTTGTAACTATTTAAACTACCTTTTCATCCGTGGAGATGTTTGTTTGTTAGTAAGTATCATTTGATTAGTTGATGGTGTTGCTTCATTGAAAGTTGTTAAGCTCATGATATCCTCTTTTTTCTACCACATCCTCTCCTATTATTCTTGGAACACTCCTGGTTACTAACTCATCCAAGTAATCTAAATCAAATGTTATATTATGAAGATTTTGTAAAGGGGTTCCTTATGGTAACCAATCCTCATTTATCCTTAATTGAGTATTTGTCCAATCTGGATTAGCAGTTGGTGTTTTATTAATGGGTGGTTGTTGGCAAGAGACACTGCAAATATAATTTTGGTGTTGTCATTGATGGAAACCCTAGTCCGTGACTTGATCCACACGTCATCATTTGCTCATACCGGAATTCAAATCAAAGTTTTATAATTAACTATCAAGCAAGAACAGAGCATCTGACAGAATTGTGTTCATCAATTCATATACAATTTCTTGTTATCATTTTGAGTTGTGGATCTCAGGGAATATATTTTGGTGTAAGTACTATCTTATCTGAGAATCATTAGGATACACATTCATTGGTGTGCAAGTTAGAAGATCTAGTTGATTAATTTCCTGTTTAACAGTACAGCAAGCCGACTTCATGAATATAATATGTTGCAGATAATTAAGGAGTAATTGTTTAAGTATTTTCATGTTAGGTCATATTGATTTGGGTCATTACTATGCTATGGATGACTTTGGTAGGTGTGCATTAAGAACTAACTATGGATTGAGCCGACCATTTGTAAATATCTTCATACTTTTGTTGGAGCCGACAGGTAGCGATTAATTCCTTGGGGCCGATATATAAGCGATCAATAAATCATTTTGAAAGGTGTGTGATGTGTGTTGGTGTGTGTTGCGAATATCAGAAGGATTATACATAGTTTCACTTGTGCATAAAAGGATTTGTGATACGAAAGAAGAGAAGAGAAAAAGAGCAAAATCAAACAGAAGGTCAAGAATTCGATTGTTGAGCCTAACTGGAATTGTGATCAGGCATTCATAAATTCTACTCTTTCAGTTCAAATTTCTCAGATGGATTTAATCTGAATATTTTTTAAGACAACGAGTCTTCATTTATGAGAAATGAGCTCTAGGCAGTGTGCCTAAATGCAAGTGAATTCCCATTTTGTAAACATTTATTTTTGAGTATACTCATATTATGGATTGGCCTTCCACCATGGTTTTTCCCCTAATGGGGTTTCCACATAAAAATCTATGTTATGGTGTTATGGTTGTTTTCCTTATGTTCATGCATATTTCTTTTGGTTGAATGCTATAAGTTCTTTCAGGATCAGATTAATTAAGTTAAAAATTGCTTAACACTGATTCACCCCCCTCTTAGTGTTCCTTGATTCCAACAATTGGTATCAGAGCTTAGTTTCTCAGAAGAAGTTTAACAGCTTGGGGAAGATTCGAGAAAGTAATTCAATGGACTCGGACAATCTTAGCAACAACTCTTGGTGGCCCTAGATGATCTTGATTAGTCAAAATCTGAAGTTCAAAAATTGCAAGCAAACCTCATGGATGCTGAGAAATTCATTGAGTCTTTGAAAGATAAAATCAATAAGTCCAGGGAGAAGAGAAGGGAACTTTGCGATCAAATTAAGCATAATGATGGTAAAAGCATGGAAGATGAACAACTGAGTCAAGCCCTGAAACAAAAGATAGAAGAATGTGAAAAGCTTACTAGAGATAATACAGTCCTAAAGTATGAGATGGAATCTATTATGATGAGGATGACCAAGGAGATTGAAGACAAAAAGAAGAATGAAGAGAACCTTGCTCAGTCCTTGAAAGAGAAGTTTGAAGAATGCAATAGAATTAAAGATGGATTCATAAATCTGGCACTTGAATTGTAGCAATCTAGAAACAATGATGAAGAACTTGAAAGATAGGTTGTTACCCTCAGAGATGAACTTGCTACTACAAATGAATTCAAGGAGAAGTTCAAGATCAGCTCAGCCAAGCTTGATGAACTAATTAAAATTTAGAGGACTAAAGGTGACAAACGAGGTCCTGGATATGAGGAAGGAGAAAGTTCCAGATCTGGACAAAGGAGATTTAGGTAAGGAAATCAAATGAACAAATATGGAAGGTATCCGGTAAGACAACCTAATGCTCAAAGATTCAAAGGTTACTATTTTGTCATATGGCTTCTCAATGTAGAAGTAGAATGAATTCAAATGGTCCATCATTCTTCGGTCAGTTCTTTAACTGCAACAAGTATGGTCATAAGTCAAATGAATACAAAAATATGATGAACAACTTTTATAAAGATGTTAGATGTTATACATGCAATAGATTTGGCCATATTGCTAACCAGTGCAGATCAATATAAAATCAATGGAACAACTGATCTGGACAAAGAAATGTGGTGTGCTACAATTGCAACAAATCTGGTCACATTGCTAGATTCTATAGAAATAGAAAGGGTTTAGTAAATCAAAGAAGAAACATGCAAAAGAATGAAAAAGGAAAAGGGAAAGTCACTACAGGTGAGATCAAGGAGGAAATGAAGAAGATATGGGTGAAGAAGAGTTCTTCTATTGTAGAAAATGAGCCAACACCAGAATTTGGTTATGGTAATTCATCCAGGAATTAGTTCATGGTCTCTGGCCTATGGGGAGTTCTCAAGAAAATATTTCAAACCCCTTGTCGATAGTTGGTATCGGGATATGGATGAGTGCAGTGATTATATTTATGATCCACAAATGTTGCTAAAATAGTTGGAGAGACTACTTATGCTAAGTTGAAGGTCCACAGAAGAATTATCTTTCACAGTGTATGGAAACAGGGTATCCAGATGAGTTAGGGCAAAAGCATTTATTGCGACAACAAGTTAGGTATGAGAATGATAAAAGGTTATTTTTATTGTTCATTTGTCACTTTGCACTTTGAGAAGAAGAATTTTGGAGAGCTCTAAAGTGAACTTTGGAAAAATTTGGCAAAGATTCAAGTGTGAAGGAAATTCGGCGACAAAACCTCAAATCGGTGAAAAGGTATTTATTGGGAAAACTTGTGAGCTTGTGAATTTTCAATAATGGCTACTCTGTTGGTAGTTGATGTCAACGATAGACCCCATCCGAAATTCAAGTGGCATCCTTTCAAATCTATTGAGACAGAGCCCTTAGGTGCACTTTCGTCTGTTCTGTATGACATCTTGCATATTGAAGACATTAGGGAATACATTCATGCCAACATTGAAGAGTTAGGGAGCTCACAATTGAATTTGTACAACAATCAAATTATAGGAGAGGATTTCCGTGTTAAACCTAAATTCAAAACCCTAGAGGAAAATAAATTCATGTAGATTGTAAAATTTCTCGTGTTTGAAGAAAGCGAGTGGGTCCGGTATATTTTAAGTTGAGTTCATGATGAATTTATGTGGTTGAATCAACCCTTTAAGATTACAAAGGAAGCCATAAATGTTGTTACTAGTTTAAATTCCTCCAGTGGATTGCCAATCTTGAAGTCCATGAACAATCAGATAGTTACTGATGCAACTGGTTCAGTGTATGATAGAAGAGCTATGACAATTAATGATATTGTTGAAGTGGATGTCAGATTTGCATCGATGGTCATTGGTTACAAAATCTATCATTCTAGTCGAGATAATTATGTATCTGGCACACCTATCTATGCAACATATTTGATGGTAAAGGAGAATGTGGAATATGATCTATGTGAGCTACTCAGAAGCCAGTTGATGGAAAATCTTGGTAAAATCAAGAAAGATAAGAAGAATTCCTTCAAATATGGTAATTTGTTGTTGTGTTTGTTCTATTACTTTATGAATGAAGTTCTAGGATTTAGAAAAGTATAATGGCAAGGTAATAAAATTGTAGCTACTCAAATTAGAGATATATTGCACAGACTTGGTGATAGAAAGATAAGGAATACTGCGATCTGGGGTTATTTCAAGAACTTTCAGAATGTGATGGAAGTAAGAGAAAGAATTCCTAATTTTATTGTGGAGAAGTACAAAGATACTATTTGTTTTATGGTTGACATTGATCAATGCCTGATGGAAGCTACAGATCCCAGAACAATCTGGATTATGCCAATGGGCTATGAGGTTGAGGAACATATTTTGGAAATGTATGCTAAACATTTGTTGAGCAAACCTCAGGATCCATCAGAAGAAAGATTTGGTACTTTTTCTAGAAAGGATATACAAGTACATAATCAACTAAGGAAGCCTGTAATAGTCAGGAGAGTAAGAAGAGAAGTGGAAGCCTTTGCAAAAAGCATGGGTATAACTGCAGAAGTTGTGAGAGAAGCTAGAAGAAAGAGAGAACAGGCTAAAGCAGGAGAGCTAGCTAGAACTAAATTTGCTAGTCCGACAGTATCCTCTACCCGAACTAGATCTACAAGAATCTCTACTCTCCCCTTCGGTTCTACAAAAAGGTCAAGTCCTATGAAAGCAAAAGCCAAGTCATCTGGTAAGGAAAGAAAAAGGAAGAAGAAAAAAAGCAAAAGAGTTTATGTTGTTGTTTCTGAAGATGAAGAGATTGAATCTGATGTAGAGATAAGAGAAATCAAGCAAAAAGGCACAAAGAAAACAATAGTTTCAAAGGATAAGCCCTCTGGTGAAGAAGTGAAAGAAAAGAAGAATATGAAGACTGACAAAACAGGTATGTTTTTAAAAGAAGTGGAGAATG
Source organism: Sequoiadendron giganteum (assembly GCA_007115665.2). Classification (NCBI taxonomy): domain Eukaryota; kingdom Viridiplantae; phylum Streptophyta; class Pinopsida; order Cupressales; family Cupressaceae; genus Sequoiadendron; species Sequoiadendron giganteum. Next base: position 91,270,729 of record CM021110.1, on the reverse strand, counting down.
CATTGACTAAGGATGGCAATCTTAGGCCTCTTCGTGAATGGTATGACACTTTTGACAGTGCCAATCAAAGAATTCTTGAGGAAGCATCAATAAAATACTTCAATAATTTCAATAAGGCACTTATTGAAATAATGTCTGCATTACCCAAAAGTCTTTATGAAATTTTGGAAATGAGAAGACCAAATGCCAGAACTAAGGATGAACAGTTGAAAGAGAGAATTCTTGCAGATTTATGTACGGTAACGTTTGTTGAGGAAATGAGGACAATTTTGAATGGTGCCAAGAAAGACTTCAAGAGAGAAACAAGAGTAATCAATCTCATGATTGGTCAGACTAAAGAAGTGGAAAAAGAAACTGAAAAAATTATGAAGGAAGTTTTGTTAAGGAATGATCGATGTTGTTTCTGAGGAAGTGCATGATGGAAATGTTTCACCTGGTCCGGTAGCAGAAGAAGGAAAAGAAGATACATTTTAGGACACTCAGATTCCTCTTGATATGCATGATGCATAAATTCCTATGGAGACTAAAGCTCCTAAAGTCATGTCAGTTGAAGATGTTGAGATTCCTAAAGACAAGCAAGAATCTATAACTGAGGAAACAGTGATTGAGGAAAATAAGGTTGAAATAAAGGAAGTTCTAGTAAAAGCAAGAGACACTGCTAAGGCAGTGAAAGAGTTTTTGGAAGAAAAACATGGAGAATTTGATTATGAACTACTAAAAGGTCCTATCAACTTGGACACTTTATCCCCTATTCAGAAAATGAAGGTAGCTTCATTCGCTCAGAATAAGGCTAGGGAAGAAATTCTGAAGTCTCATATTGAAGATAGTGAGCTATTGAATCTTGCATCCGATATTCTGGAGAAAATCATGCCTACATATGTTAAGGATCCATCTGGTTCTCCATTTGGTGAGTTGAAGAAGCTTATTAATGTTGTAAGTACTCATTTTGAGTCCCTTGAGAAATCAGCTGAGGATAAGGTATAGAAGGAGTTTGATGATAAAAGATTCAGTAGATTGAAAGGGATGATAGCTAGGGATAAATCTTTGGTAGCTACTTGTATAAATAACATTCAAAGTGCTTTGACTGAAAGTGGTAATATTTATAAATCATGTCTATCTTTATCTAAGTTCACTGAGGACTTTGAAAAGAAAATAAAAGAATGTGAAAAATAGTTAGTAGATATCACTCAAGCATTCAATCCTCTAACTATCTCTATTGGAAAGAAAGAAAGTCAAGTTATATCCCTGCTTGACAAGATCAAAATCTTGAAGCATGAAGAAAGTAAAATGGTTGAAAAAGTTTGCAAGCTTAGAGGACTAATTGGTCCTAAGATGGAAACAATGTTAATTGCTTTGAAGGAAGCACAAGATGCGATGGCGGTCTATGATCCAGCAAACCTTGAATCTGCAGACATGCAATCTTACTTATTATGTGGTCACGTGGTTATCTTGGAGAGTTTGAAGAAGGTTTGGGACACGAGTTTGAACCTGTTGAAGAACAATTTTTCAGATCTACTCAAGCTTATGTAAGTTGAAGAAGCCTATTTGTACATATGCAGTTTGTTCATAACAGTTTTGTTTGATTTTTGGTATGCGGATTCCTACCTTTTCCATTGATGTCAAAGGGGGAGAATGGGAAAGTGAAAAATTCCTTAATCATCTTAGAGGGAGTTGTGTTTTTGAATTTTGAAAGGTGGCAGTGTATTCATGTTGGTATTGATCTGACACTTAGTCATTTTTCTCTAAGTGTTGCCATCAATGCCAAAGGGGGAGATTGTTGGCAAGAGACACTACAAATATCATTTTGGTGTTGTCATTGATGGTAACCCTAGTCTATGACTCGATCCATAGGTCATCATTTGCTCATACCGGAAGTCAGATCGAATTTTTTTAATTAACTGCCAAGCAAGAACAGAGCATCCGACAGAATTGTGTTCACCGATTCATATGCAATTTCTTGTTATCATTTTGAGTTGTGGATCTTAGGGAAGGTATTTTTGTGTACATACTATCTTATCCGAGAATCATCAGGATACACTTTCATTGGTGTGCAAGTTAGAAGATTCGACTGATTAATTTCTTGTTTATCATTACAGAAAGTCGACTTCATGAATATAATATGGTGTGGATAATTAAGGAGTAATTGTTTAATTATTTTCATGTTTGATCATATTGATTTGGGTCATTACTATGCTATGGCCAACTTTGGTAGGTGTGCATTGAGAATTAACTATGGATTGAGCCGACAGTTTGTAAATATGTTCATACTTTTGTTGGAGCCGATAGGTAGCGATTAAATCCTTGGTCGTGGATATATATAAGTGATCAATATATCATTTTGAAAGGTGTGTGATGTGTGTTGGTGTGTGTTGCAAATAGTAGAATGATTATACATAGTTTCACTTGTGCATAAAAGGATTTGTGATACAAATTGACGCAGAGCAGAGCAGAAGAGCAGAATCAGACAGAAGGTCAAGAATTTGATTGTTGAGCATAAAAAGAACTATAATTAGGTATTCATAGATGCTACTCTTTCAGTTCAAATATCTTAGATGGATTTAATCTAAATATTTTGTAAGACAGTGAGTCTTCATTTCTGAGCATTGAGCTCTAGGCAGTGTGCCTGAATGCAAGTGCATTCCCATTTTGTAAACACTTATTTTTTAGTATACTCATATTGTGGATTGGCCTTCCATAGTGGTTTTTCCCCTAACGGGGTTTCCACGTAAAAATATGGGTTATGGTGTTATGGTTGTTTTCCTTATGTTCAAGCATATTTATTTTGGTTGAATGTTATAAGTGCTTTGAGGATTAGATTAATAAAGTTAAAAATTGCAAAAAATTGATTCACCCCCCCTCTCAGTGTTCCTTGATTCCAACAGTGGTGTCATAATTATTTCCACTGTTTGGTCTAAAACCACATCAATTTCTCAATTTACTGTGGCACTTGCAAAGAATGGGATGATCATGAAACAAAATATTATCCCTCATAGTTATTTCAAGTAAGAGAAGGCCCAATCACAACAAACCATAGTGACCATAAAAAATTAGCAATATCATAGGGTTGGAAGAATGCCAACTCTGTTAACAAAACCATGGATGTAAAGTACCACAATAGAAAAATAACAAAAATATTAATTTCATTGAAAATTAACCAAATTCGGACCCATACATTGAAAGAGGCCAATTTTGAGGAGATAGAGCCCAAGGCAGAGGAAGGAGCAGACAAATGGATGCCACACATGCTTCAAATGTGGTAAACTAGACCACTTTGTAACAGAATGTTGGGGAGATAAGAAGAAACCTTATAGAATTTATAGGATTATAGAACATGAAGTATTTTATTATGACAAAGACCAAACCTATTATAGAAATGTGAAAGTACAATAAAAAAGTGATGAGATCCAAAATCTAAAATCACCTAGAGGGGCTAGATTACTGTGGAAAATACCAAAAGAGCCTACAGAGACAAACGAAGGAAGACAACAAGGAGAACCTTAGGAGACTAGTAACTTTGAAAGAGAAAATCATACCTACAATAAGGCAAATGTAATAACAAGAATATGAGACAAAACAATATTTTTCTAAACAAGAAGTGGGCATACTTAAACAACTAATCAAAATATCTAAACAATCCAACCTATTGGACAAACTACAATGATTTTGCAAATATTGGAATAAACAAAATAACATACCACAGATCAAAACCATAAATAAAAATGACAAACAATGGAAAACATGACCAATTATGATTATAGTAAGTATAAACCACAAAAATATAACCAATGTCATGGTGGACTTAGAAGCTGATATAAACATGCTCCCAAAATGGGTGTGGAAACAAATAGGAAATCCACAACTAAAAAAACATCATATAATTTCAACCTAGCATATGGCACAAGAAGGAAAACCCTAGGAACATGGAAACAAGTAGAAGTCAGTTCTGAAAGGGGTAAAAAAATAGTAGACTTTGAAGTAGTAGCAATAAAAGAGACCTTTGATTCATTCAATGCCCTACTAGGACTAAGGTGGCTTGTAAATGCCAATGGAATTGTAGACTCTAGAAAGGAGGAGATATCATTTGTTGATGACAACAAAATATTTCATCACCCCTAGGAAAAACTTAAAATGAAGCATATATAGAAGAAATAAACCCGAAGGAACACAACGAATCTAAAAATGAAAACCTATACACAATATCACGGTTACCACCAAGTGACAACTTAGAAGACCCTAATTCAGAAGAAGTTGAAGATGAAAGCACTATATATAGCATAGATAGTGGGGATGTGTTAGATGCCGAGATGTAGGAGGAACCAAAACTCCATTCCTAAAGAATTATCAGATTCTATAAGATGCCTAGATGCAGGAGGAACCACACTTATAAATATTGAACTACATAAAAACTATGGAAAAATGGCATGCACTATAGAAGCTACTTCTAAGAGATCTCGCCATATCAATCACATTTTGTGAGGGATTTCACACATCAAACTACCAAAATATTCAGAAGTTGGTGACCTGCTATCATTTATCCCACGGATAGAAAACAAATTAAACTAACAAAGGAGACAATATATTAAAATTACACTTATTTACAATGCATCCTATTGGCACAATGCACATAAGAAACAATTAACACAATGGAAAATATTTAAAATCTTAATTAAAACAAGATACATACTAGAGAAAGGAGAATATAAGGAAATAACAAAGTATAATGGACATATTTCATCAGAATATCATTTGACCACTTGAATTACCACATGGAAATCAAGAAACAAGTATGATGAACCAATATATACAATTATTCTATTAGACACTGACATCGGTAGCACAGACTTGGTACCCCAACAAAGAGAAAAGAGGGGAAATAAACAACTGGATAGAGCTAACAAAGGACTTTTACCACACCTCTTTTTATAATGAATACGCATATACATGTTGCATTAATCCAAATAAAAGAGATAATATTCAAACAGGATGAAAATCAAGAACTGGTGGTACTGAAAACCTATACACCACCTCCACAATCAAAAGGTATTTGGAGATACATATAATGGCTCAATAGATAATCTACATTACTAGATAAAAGATGCTACCTAACAAAACATGGCGATGAGGATTCCCACAAATTAGATATAGAAGTCCAACAAGGGGAAAGAGAATTAGAATCTCAAACAAAATCAAGACAAAATTGTTATAACCAATCAATCAAACTAAAATAAGAAATCAATGCTAAAGAAGGAGATCCTAAAATGGCTAAAATAGGCAACTATTGGGATGATAGATTAGTGGCGCAAGTTGCGAATATTTTATCAGAACTTGAAGAACTCTTCCCTAGAAAATTTACAAACCTAAAAGTAATAAAGGAGGAAGCAGAGGCCATGAAGATACAACTAAAAGAAGATAAACTAGTATGTAGAAAACCATACTGACTAAACCCAAATGTGAAGAAGAAAGTCAAAGAAGAACTAGACAAGATGTTAGAAGTAGGGATAATCACACCAGTAGAAGATGCGGAGTGGATTAGCCCTATGATAATTCAAAACAAGAAAATACGAGAAATAAGGAATTTGTTTTTACTTTTGAGGACTAAATAAAGCTTGGATTCATGACCCTTTTCCTACACCATTCATTGAATAAATTTTGGAATCAATAGCGGGAAGAGAAATATACTCCTTCACTGATGGATTTTTAGTGCATCATCAAGTAAGAATAAGTGAGGACTAGCCAAAAACAACATTTACAATAGAATAGGGCTCTTACATGTACACAATGATACCATTTGGTCCAAAGAATGCACCTGCAGTATTCAATAGGATAATGATAAATGCTTTCATAGACTTATACATGACTTTTTGGAGGTATATTTGGATGATTGGATGGTATAAATCTTGGTCAAAGACCATGTATAAGCATTGATAATGATGCTAAATAGGTGTCAAATCTATTGAACACATAGAAGTACTGAGAGGTGGTTAAATCAGTATTTAATGAAACTCAAATTCTTTCCATTTATTAAAAATTAGCCAATTTAACCATGACAAGAGAAGGACACAAAAGCAAACAACCATAACACCAAATTTGTGTGGAAAAAATTACAAGGGAAAAACCACGGTGAGAAATATGATTGTATCTACTATCCAAATCCAACCTCACAAATAAAACAACTTTTAAAACATGTATTTATGGTCTTTAACCAAAGGAAGTTCACTACTCCCTGCTCAATATAAATTTCACAACATTACCTCAACATACAATTGGATTATTTCAATACATCAATTACCTCTGGCTCACTTCCTTTGGTGCATACAACTTCTTCAATAAGGTTTACAACTCACTATTTTTCAGCAAACTCTCTCATTTATATGCTCATATTCTTCTTCACAGTCTTCACATTCACTAGACTGATCTATCAAAACTGATATTTGGCATATTTCATCATCAAAATATATTCTAATGAAATATATTCACATATTTTCTACTCAAAAAATTCACAACTCACTTGCACTCATTCTCAAAAAAATTATCTTCTATTTATACCATCTGCATCCTTCAAACAGGTTTTGTAAGTCAACTACACACATGAAATATAAGATATACAATATTTACAGTGAAGTCGTCTTCAAAAATATTTTCAATAGAAAGAAAGCTTATTGGTTCAAGCTAAAGGATATCTAAGTATTCTTCATGAAACAAATATTCAAAAATAGTGTACACATCTAAACACTTGGCACAATCAACCCATCTTGACAAGCCAACTCGACAAGCAAGCAAACTATTAGAACATCAACTCCAAATCAAGGTGATACTAGAGAGACCAAAAAAAACTTTGTGGACCTCTTCAACAGAATAATATAGCATGTAGCAACACTTTTGTGCATTTATTTTGTCATTACAAATCAATTCATATTGGTGTAAACACTTCATACTCAAAATAGTGATTTTAAACATATTGTTGAACAATAGAAGACCACATATAATATTGCAGAGAAATCAGAGAGTCCAATGAGATTCTATTATGCATTGCATAGCCTTTATACACAAAATTGATCCAAAACTTAATAATATAGATCAACTAGAATCTGAAACAAACCAACCTACCAGGTTGTGAGAACATAGACATCACACTATCATCTACAAAATAGCTAGTGGTGAACCAAAAGATCTAAAACTTGGACTGAGTAGACATATCATCTTCATAAAATTAAATTAAAAACTATAAGGTGAAGAAATGTGATGTGGTGAAGTGCGAAGACATATAGTTCACTCCTTATCATTCACTGAAACTTAGCAATTGCTACGACCTTAATATTAGAGTACATCTGGTTATGAATAGTCGACTTGTGGCTATATTAACTCTTAATTAAGTCATATTATCATTATTGTATTGTTATTTAGTTGTTTAGGTCAGCATATGGCTTATATAGGGTTATCTAAGCCGGTCTGATTGGTAGATCCTAGGCATAAATAGGTATATATAGGAGGTTGTGAGTCTTATTTCATCATCATATTGTGAATTGTGTTCTCATTGGAGATATTTGGAGGTTTCCCCCCTCAAAGTGGCTTGTTATTCTCAGTAATTATCAAGTATTTATAACATTTTTCATATCATATTCTTCTATTGAACTCAAATTATTTCATTACAAGTGGTATCAGAGCATGATATTGGCACTGTGATGGCAAGGCAATTTTGTCAATTTTGGAGGTCATTTTGGAAGGAACATATCTTTCATATTTTGGAGAATTTTTTTCATATTTTTAAAGGGTTTTTGAGTACCATATTAAAGAAGGTAAAATCCATATTTTAGAGTAATCGGAGCATATTTGTGTGACTTATTGTAGAATTACGGTTTCTACACAATTTATCTTGAATATAAATATCTCTCACATCCTACATAATTGGAGCCTTATTTTTATTGGGTTTTTTAAGAAATCATAGAGGAGTCTACAGCCCAAAATTTGGAGAAATTGAAGCAAAAATAAGAGAGTTGTGGAAAAATTATGGTTTCCACAAAATTCACTCTCAAGGCTGCAAATCTACTAATTTCTTGGAGTTTTTTCTAGGTAAGTGGCATCTTAACCCTAGTAAGCTCTAGTAAAATTTTTAGATAGTTTAAGTTTCATTTGTGTGATTTATTAAAAAAATATTTTTTACCATCATGATGAGGCTTGCAACAAGAGGCAAAAAGAATGCTACCACACCAGGGAAATATTCAAAGACTGAGGCAGTAGAAAATGAGGATTTTAACCCTAAGGATTAAATAAACAAATTCAAGGGTGATATTTCATCATTAGAGAAGAATATTATGGAAGAAATGGGTGAATTGAAATCATTTATTCAAGGTATATTGTGTAAGGGAGAAGACTCACCTCATAAGGTGGAAGATAATGCTTTTGTTGGACATGAATTCCTTGGACTTGACTTGGGTTTCAAGAAGGATCCTTCATTTAATAATCATATGCCAAGCCAATTCATACCTAATTTGGATATGAGAAAGTTTGATGGCAAGGATCCAACCAATTGGCTATGCCAAATGGAGCAGTTCTTTGATATTCATCATATTCCTAGTCAACAAAAGGTGGCTACCGCATCATTATACCTAGAACCAAATCAATTTATTTGGTATCATTGGTTATGCAATGAGAAGATAAAAAAGGGTTGTATGGTCACATGGTCAATTTTTTAAGAGTAACTTGCTACTTACTATGGAGATAACTTTATGGATAGCTACTTCTACCAACTCACCCAATTAAAGAAAATAGGCATGGTCAAGGATTATATTCAAAAATTCCAAACCCTGTCTCTAAGAGTAGAGAATGTGGTAGAAGAAAATATGAAGGAACTATTTCTAGGTGGTTTAAAGGATCACATAAAATATGAAGTACAATTGTTCCAACCACAATCCTTATCGCAAGCAATAGTAATGGAAAGACAAGTGGAGGAGAATTTTTTGGCTAGAAAGAGACAAGGGAATCTAAACTTCAGCGAAAGAAGATATCCTACATATTCACTATCACAACCTACTAGGTTGACTCCACAACAAATTGAGGAGAAAAGAGCAAAAGGGATATGTTTCAATTGTGACAACAAATATAGTTGAGGGCATAGATGTAGGGAAAATAGTTTTTTTTACATTGAAGGACCAAGTGAGGAAGAGGAGGAGGAACCAATATTAGAGGATGGTAGGGATCTAAATGATGAATAACATGATTCCCAACCCATCATTTCTTCTCATGCACTCTCTGGGTTTAGTGCCCATCAAACTCTCAAGGTCGTTGAATTCTTAAAGAAGCAAAAAGTAACTATGTTGATTGACTCAAGTAGTACTCACAATTTCATCAACAAAAAGTTGGCTACTCATCTAAATTGTTATATATATCTAGCTCTAAAATTTTAGGTCTTGATTATAGATGATGGTATCGTCAGTTGTTTTGGAAAGTGTTATAGCATTAAATTATCCATGGGATATTATCACCTTGATAGCCCAATGTATACTTTCTCAATGGGTGCAACAGATATTGTTTTGGGAGTACAATGGCTTACTACCTTTGGAACAATTGAGATGAAATTCCAAGAATTGTTTATGAGGTTCCAATCAGAAGGAAAGACAATAGAGCTAAGAGGGTTGAAGGAAAAGTCCCCTAAATAGTTAGGTCTCGTCAAATGCAAAAGTTGCTCAAGAAAGGAGTTGATGGATTTATGGCCCAGTTATATTCATTAGAAGTCTCTCAATCTAATGCTCCTACCCATTCACATTCACAAGAAATAATTGAGCATCACTCAATGTTTATTGGAGATATTCCTAAAGGACGTACTCCTAAGAGGGTTCATGATCATGCCTTACAACTAGTTCCAGGGAGCCAACCCCCAACATCAAGCCTTATTGGTATCCACATATACAAAAAGGTGAGATAGATATTCAATTATAACATCATATGAAAGAAAATAAATAAGGTACATCACAATTTACCTTGTAAAGTTTATATTATGTAAAGAAGGGAAATTATGAAAGAGTAAATTACTATCACTAATAATAAGATTATGGGCATGTACAGGATCATGATGGGCCAAAAAGTGGCAATAGGAAAAAGTAGCATTTTTCACTCGCCAAAAAATGCGGAAATCCTGAGTTGACTTTCTTTTGGGTTGGGTGTCAGTACATTGCTCCATAGCAATGCCCAAGCCTATTTTTTACAAATCGGATATCCGTTTTGAATCGGATATCCGATTTTTAAAAGTATTAAAAATCAGGGTTGGGCAATATTTGAAAACATTTAAAACTGTATTGTAGTGGTAAAAATTTGGTGCCAAAAAATGGATATCCGATTTGTGGCACATATAGACCCAAGAGTAATTAGGAGGTGTAGGGTGGAAAAGAGATAGAGACTGAGAGAGGGAAAGGGAGAGAGAGAGAGAGAAGAAGGAAGGGGAAGGGAGATGGGAAGAGGGGAAGAAGGAGATAGAGAGAGAAAGAATTCGGAGGGGGAAGGGAGAGGGGAAGAGGGGAAGAAGGGGAAAGAGAGAGGGAGAGAGAATTAGGAGGGGGAAGGGAGAGGGGAAGAGGGGAAGAAGGGGGTGAGAGAGATAGAGAGAGGAGGGGGGAAGGGAGAGAGAGGGGGAAAGATAAAGGGAAAGGGAGAGAGAGGGAGAAAGATAAAGGGGAAGGCAGAGAGAGAGAGAGAGAGAGAGAGAGAGAGAGAGAGAGAGTGTGTGTGTGTAACGCCCCGCCACACAACCCTAGAGGAAGTTGCATTTAACTACTTAAACGAAATAATTTTTTTTTAAAAAGGATAAATAATAAGTAAGTTAATTAATTAATTCCAACAACCTCTAAGGTTACGAGACAGAGGTTATATAGAACCTCAACAAAAAAACATGAATATAAACTATTACCATTATTTAATTAATACATAAACACATACATTCCAAGCAAGATGAAATAACAACAAGCATAAAATAAGATTTTTGATTTCATTAATCCATTTCCTTAAACCATAAGGTTACAATCTCTCATTCCCTGAATGAGGCAAATCAATACATAATTACAATTACCAAATTCCACCTCGATAACACAGAGGGATAAAGATTACAAGAATAACTGAATGGAAACAAGTAAGACCTCAACAGAAACAACCAAGAGCTCTCCAACTGGAAGTCTCATCCACAAGGACATGAAGAAGGAGCCCAATGGATAAAGGTGCATGCCACCCAACCAAGTGGAACCCAAAGGCCCACCCCCCGTGCTAGGAGATAGTAACAAGAATTTCTATCCAAGGACGTCTACCTCTAGACATAGGCTAACATAACCATACTGAAATAAATACAGTGACAACTCTGACACAAGGTTACAATGCTTCCAGAATTACTTAATCAACTGCATCACTGATGAAAGCATACTATCGACCTAGGAGAAGTGTCATCACAATGTTACATAGGTTACCCTGGCAAGTCTTCCTAGGTCCCGGCCCCCTTCTTGGGTTATACTGGTAACCTCTAACGACATCCGGCCCCTCATGTAAACCAATACGGAATCAGTTATCTTTCATAGAGACAAGATAATGATCTTGCCATTCCAGGCCTTCTCGTCTCAACCCAAGTCTTTACAAGCCCTTGTGATCCTGAGCGAGGCATAATTATCTTATTAAGTGTTTGATACTACGTGATACTCTAATCATTTAATTTAGTTATCACTGGATTAACTAACTTACAACGAGTTACCTTGGCATCACTTCGTGTGCCGACCCCCGTTACAAGCCACTCCTCTAAGACGACACGTGGAACAACTCCACAACCCAAGGGTACACAAGTGCTACGCAAGGATATCACATCCCTAACCATGACATACAGTCAAATACCCTCCCGTTCGTGATAACTAGGGAACAAACTGGTTAAACGCACAACCCAAGGCCATCTATGGTTGACTACACAAAAGACAACCCATAGATTGAAATCCCAACTGGAAGACTTGTCAATTAAGGAGACCCACACTTCCCAATGATAATGCACGTAGATCAATGCCAAAACAAGAATCAAATTCTACTTCGGGTTCACTAAACCCATTTCCTCATTCATAATCAGTATTTCACCGCATTTAATAAATCAGGACAAGAATAAAGTTTAACTCCAATGTTTAAGTTTCACTATTGTTCAATGATAACAGGAATTGTTTAATGTGTACGTTTTGAGGTAAGACGTTTAGAATTTGAAATAGGTCAATGCAAAATCATTTATTGACTAATCAAGATGCCATCACATTTCTTGTCAAATCATTTTTTAACCTTTCAATATGCTATTGATTTAATATTAATATTTAAAAGCACACCATAGTAAAATATAATTAAAATTGCACAACCCGTTTGCCCAAGAAAACAATTACCCCTTGTAAAAGCATTTAAGAATTATTTAATTAATTATTTACTTAATTAATTTAATTCCTACCTTTAATCCAAAATCTCCATATTATATTAACATTAGATTTATTAATATTATAATATTATCTATATTAATATTATAACCATATAATTATTAACATTATAATATTATAATTAATAATAAAATATTATATTATAATAACATTATAATAATATTATATTATATTATAATAACCAAGCCGAAGATGGGCAAGGAGAAAGGGTTGCAGGCCACGACTGCTAAGGAAGGCAAGGGTAAGGGCAGGAATGTGGTTGGGATCGACTCCAGAGGGGAAACGGTTGTTGGGACCACAGAGCTGACTGGTGGGGAAAGTGGTAGGAGGAGATCAGGGAAGCTGGCCAAGAACAGCAAAAAGAGACTGATTATTGAGGACTCGGAGGTGGAGCAGTCGAACAGCAAGGGTTATAAGGAGGAAGAGTCTGACGATGAGACTGATGACTTGGGGGAGAAGCCCCTGCCTAAGCCGATGGACAGCAAGACTCCTTGCCATGGCTCTGACTCGCACACTTCGTTGGTGACTGAGCCTGGTGAGATGCAGGAGACTAGGGATACTGGGGAAGGTTCAGATATGGTGGCGAAGAGGCTGAACACCCTAGACAAAAGATTTAGGGGCTTGACCCGCTTTACTATGAAACCGAGCCACTTTGTCACTAGTGCACTGTCAAATGTTATAAAAGAAGAACTGGAGGGGAATAATAGCCAGGAAAACAAGGATTGGGTGGGCGATGAGGCAGTGGACCTCCTGATCAAGAACTGGGATGAGGCCAGTTAGCTATGTTTGTTGGTGGTCTGTCGGCTATTTTTTAGCTGTCAGTGTGCTGTCCCTGGGCTGTCTCTGTGGTTTTTTCGGTTTTTTCCTGTTGTTGTTTAGTCTCTTTTTGGCCCTAGTAGCTCCTTGTGAGGGGTACAGCGCCCCGTAAATGCTGTTTAACTTTTCAAAAACATTATAATAATATATATATTATAATATTTAAATATTAATATTTTCATATTAATATTTAATATTAAACTTATATATTATTAATTATTACTAATAACATAATAAATATTATTATAAATAATAAATCGAAATAATAAAAAAAAAATTAAAAATTAAAAAAAACAAAACAAACAAAGTCAAAGGGAGGTACGTACCCCTCCCCCTGACCGCGTGCTTACGCTGGCCGCGTGCCCTAACCAAGGCGACTGTGTTTACACATAGCCAATCCCCATTAATGGGGGCGATTGTGTGTAAACACAGTTGTCCCAAGGGAAGGCTGTGGGCGGCTTCGGTGGTGCCGATAAGGGCGTGGGGAGTGGGTGGAGTGCGTGGCTCCCCTCACCCGCCTCCCATGGGGGCGCGGTGGGGGTCGAGCCCCCTGCGCCTCCCCACTGTCTTTTTCATATACTTTTTTTAAATTATTTTTGCAATAAAATTTCCTACGGAAATTTGAAACGCACAGGCCCCTTTTTTTTGAAATAAAATAAAATCTTTTTTTTTTATAAATTCTTTTGAAATGAAAACAGAGGCATAGCTTCAAGCCCAAACCTAAAAGAAAAACCAAATTTCCAAAGTAAGATTGCTTGAGGAGAAGAAAACAATTTTTTTTTTTTTTAAAAAAAACATATTGATTCCAAAAGACACCATTGTTTCTTCTTGAAGGAATTATTTTTCCAAGGATGAGATTTTCCACAATAAACCTAATTTTCCATATGGGTTTTTCCCTTCCAATTCACAACCAGATTATTGAAACAATATGCAACCAGGTTTTCAAACATTCACACATTTAAAATTTAAATTTCCAAAATCAATAAAACAAAAGACAAGAACCTGGTAAAATTTGAGTTTGAAGAAGACCAGATGATGCTCAACTTTTCCTCTTGCTTTCAAATGCAATTCCTCAAAATTTGCCACTCCAATCCAAAAAACCCACAAATTTGATGAATCCTCCTTTTACAAATTTCAATTTTTCTCCAAAATTCAAGATCCTCCAAATTCTCAAGCAAATTCAAACACATAAGGATTTTGCCCTAAAACCCAACAACCCTCATAAATTTCAGAAAACAAACATGGAAAATATCTATTTTTTGAATTTTAGAATTTTAGAATTTAGAATTTAGAATTTTTCAACTTTGACTTTTAAATTCACTTCCCTTTTATTTTTCAATTTTGCCCAAATATGCATAAAATTCCCATAATGAGTAATTTAACTATTACAACATTATAAATTTGATCAATTAATAACATGGATTTACTAAACGATTAATTTATTTAATAATTAGATTAAATTAACAATAAAATAAATTACATCTCAACATAAATCTACAAAGTAATTTCCAATTTAACTATAAGAGCATATATTTTACCATTTTCCTAGCTTTCACAATAAGCTTGAATTTAAAGCCAGAAGACCCAAATAAGACAACTTAAACCAACTAACAACATACGACACACTAGGACTAGGGTGACGACTCAGCACGGAAATCCTAGGTACTATCTCCCAATCAGATGTCGTTGGGCATTGGACATGCTCGAACCTGTGAAACCAGGTGGAGTCAATGTCTTGTACCTATCAACCTACAACAAAGAGCATATCCATATACATAAACATGTCATAAATAAGGCACACCATGAAGAGGAAGTCACGAGATCGCAGGGCAGTCGCAAGCGAGTGATGCGATACCATCCTCTTCACCAATACAATAGTTCTAACTGACACATCTAACATAGCAGAATAATCGAAAGCATGAACATCATAAATTAAATATACACTTCAGCTATTTCCAAACATGTCATAATAATCATATCCAAATATAATATCACCACATCAGAATGCGTCACGATAAAATAGTGATCCACTGAAATCAAGTACATAGTCCAAGTACAAAGCAAAACTAAAGCATAGAATAGGAACCAATAATTTTCGTACAATAGACAAAACAGAGGGGTATTACATCCTCCCCCCTTAGGGTTAGGCTTACTCCTTGAAGCCTGCAAACAGATAAGGATATAAGTCCCTCAAACAAACTGCATACTAATCAAAACCTCGACCCCCGAGGTTGAGCATCCTGCACTGGGCGACCAACTCCAAAAGTCTCAATAGCAGCTCCCTGATACCCAGGCTGACAGTTATCAACCGCAACATAAGATTGATGACATCTACCAGCATCTCCAACTGTCGGCTCTGAAACTACGGGGCCCTGAACAAAACCAGAAGTATTCCGACGAGGACAGTTCCTAGCAATGTGGCCCTGTTGGCCACAAGAGTAACACCCTGTGTCATGACCAACTCCTCTACCACCTAAAGGTGTAGTAGACTGCTGCACACTACCCCAACCAGTTGCAGACTGTGAACTCTGAGCTGGTTGCTCTTGCTGATTACGCTTGTTGCACCTCCAGTTCTGGCTCCTCCAAAGTGAAAAACCTCCATCATCCTGACACGGTTGAGAGTCCTTACGCTTCCCAAGTGCACTCTCCTACTGCTGACCACCCTGCGATGGCCCCTGCTGAGACCTAGAAGGTGCACCTCCCTGAGATTTCCCTCCTCTGACACTAGAACCTGCCACTGCACTACTGCCAACTGGATCACTCATGTGTCCCCCAAGTGTCATACTCAAGTTCTCAATCAAGCGTGCTTTCTTTACAGCCACATCCATGGTCTTGGGTTTGAAAACCCTCACACCACCGCTGAGACGGGCATTTAATCCCCTGACAAAATGGTGAACAAGCATGCTCTCGTCATCGCCAATCCCAGCATACTATTTGAGCTCATAAAAATGACGCTCATACTGCTCAACAGATAGTGCTAACTGACGCAAGGCATGAAACTCATCACCTCGACACTAACGCCAATGCTCAAATAAAAATCTAGCTCTAAATCTCTCTACAAAGATCTCCCATGATATAGTGTGAATATCAATATGGAGCTTCTGCTCCTCTAATCTCCACCAAGTGGAGGCAAATCCCCTCAACTGCATAATGGCATAACGAGCTCTGGTGTTGCTACCATATGGATGCATGGCAAAACACCTATCTAGATCTATCAACCAGGTCTCGGCCTCTAAGCCCGTACTTGATCCATCATATAAGGGAGGGTGCCCCCTGAGCAAGTCCCTCATGTGAGACTCAGACTGGGATCGAGCTTCCCTCACTAGTGGATTCACCTGAATCTCTGCCTACCTAGGCCCAAGGAGTGCCAAAGCCTCCTCTAACGCTCTACGCGTTGCCTCGATCCCTGCTGGATCCTGCTGCTGATTACCAACCGCAAGTGCATTCTGAGATGCCTGTTGTTCCTCCTGATCAGGAACAGCTAAAACACAAGGAGGAGAGTCATGCTGACTCTCACCATGACCGCCTCGACGGCCACTAACACGCCCCCTACCTCTTCCACGTCTGGGCGGCATAATCCTGCACAGACACATCAGGGTATTAGGCACGATAAACAATTCAAATCTTAAACAACTAAAGCTTAATGGTCCCATCATAATCCTAGAGTACCCAGTGTTTAAACCTAGGCTTTGATACCATGTGTAACGCCCCGCTATGCAACCCTAGAGGAAGTTGCATTTAACTACTTAAACGGAATAATTTTTTTTTTAAAAAGGATAAATAATAAGTAAGTTAATTAATTAATGCCAACAACCTCTAAGGTTACGAGATAGAGGTTATATAGAACCTCAACAAAAAAACATGAATATAAACTATAACCATTATTTAATTAATACATAAACACATACATTCCAAGCAAGATGAAATAACAACAAGCATAAAATAAGATTTTCGATTTCATTAATCCATTTCCTTAAACCATAAGGTTACAATCTCTCATTCCCTGAATGAGGCAAATCAATACATAATTACAATTACCAAATTCCACCTCGATAACACAGAGGGATAAAGATTACAAGAATAACTGAATGGAAACAAGTAAGACTGCAGCATAAACAACCACGAGCTCTCCAACTAGAAGTCTCATCCACAAGGACATGAAGAAGGAGCCCAATGGATCAAGGTGCATGCCACCCAACCAAGTGGAACCCAAAGGCCCACCCCCCGTGCTAGGAGATAGTAACAAGAATTTCTATCCAAGGATGTCTACCTCTAGACATAGGCTAACATAACCATACTAAAATAAATACAGTGACAACTCTGACACAAGGTTACAATGCTTCCAGAATTACTTAATCAACTGCATCACTGATGCGAACATACTATCAACCTAGGAGAAGTGTCATCACAATGTTACATAGGTTACCCTGGCAAGTCTTCCTAGGTCCCGGCCCCCTTCTCGGGTTATACTGGTAACCTCTAACGACATCTGGCCCCTCATGTAAACCAATACGGAATCAGTTATCTTTCATAGAGACAAGATAATGATCTTGCCATTCCAGGCCTTCTCATCTCAACCCAAGTCTTTACAAGCCCTTGTGATCCTGAGCGAGGCATAATTATCTTATCAAGTGTTTGATACTACGTGATACTCTAATCATTTAATTTAGTTATCACTGGATTAACTAACTTACAACGAGTTACCTTGGCACCACTTCGTGTGCTGACCCCCGTTACAAGCCACTCGTCTAAGATGACACGTAGAACAACTCCACAACCCAAGGGTACACAAGTGCTACACAAGGATATCACATCCCTAACCATGACATACAGTCAAATACCCTCCCGTTCGTGATAACCAGGGAACAAACTGGTTAAACGCACAACCCAATGCCATCTATGGTTGACTACACAAAAGACAACCCACAGACTGAAATCCCAACTGGAAGACTTGTCAATTAAGGAGACCCACACTTCCCAATGATAATGCACGTAGATCAGTGCCAAAACAAGAATCAAATTCTACTTCAGGTTCACTAAACCCATTTCCTCATTCATATTCAGTATTTCACCACATTTAATAAATCAGGACAAGAATAAAGTTTAACTCCAATGTTTAAGTTTCACTATTGTTCAATGATAACAGGAATTGTTTAATGTGTACGTTTTGAGGTAGGACACTTAGAATTTGAAATAGGTCAATGCAAAATCATTTATTGACTAATCAAGACGCCATCACATTTCTTGTCAAATCATTTTTTAACCTTTCAATATGCTATTGATTTAATATTAATATTTAAAAGCACACCATAGTAAAATATAATTAAAATTGCACAACCTGTTTGCCCAAGAAAACAATTACCCCTTGTAAAAGCATTTAAGAATTATTTGATTAATTATTTACTTAATTAATTTAATTCCTACCTTTAATCCAAAATCTCCATATTATATTAACATTAGATTTATTAATATTATAATATTATCTATATTAATATTATAACCATATAATTATTAACATTATAATATTATGTTATAATAACATTATAATAATATATATATTATAATATTTAAATATTAATATTTTCATATTAATATTTAATATTAAACTTATATATTATTAATTATTACTAGTAACATAATAAATATTATTATAAATAATAAATCGAAATAATAAAAAAAAAACAAAACAAACAAAGTCAAAGGGAGGTACGTACCCCTCCCCCTGACCGCGTGCTTGAGCTGGCCGCGTGCCCTAACCAGGGCGGCTATGTTTACACACAGCCAACCCCCATTAATGGGGGCGACTGTGTGTAAACACAGTCATCCCAAGGGAAGGTTGTGGGCGGCTTCGTTGGCGTCGATAAGGGCGTGGGGAGTTGGTGGAGTGCACGCAGGGCGCAACTCCCCTCACCTGCCTCCCATGGGGGCATGGTGGGGGTCGAGCCCCCTGCGCCTCCCCACTGTCTTTTTCATTTTTAAAAAAAAAATTATTTTTGCAATAAAATTTCCTGCGGAAATTTGAAATGCACAGGCCCCTTTTTTTTGAAATAAAATAAAATCTTTTGTTTTTATAAATTCTTTTGAAATGAAAACAGAGGCATAGCTTCAAGCCCAAACCTAAAAGAAATATAGATATATATATATATATATGCTAAAGAAAAATCAAATTTCCAAAGTAAGATTGCTTGAGGAGAAGAAAACAATTTTTTATTTTTTATTTTTAAAAAACATATTGATTCCAAAAGACACCATTGTTTCTTCTTGAAGGAATTATTTTTCCAAGGATGAGATTTTCCACAATAAACCTAATTTTCCATATGGGTTTTTTCCTTCCAATTCACAACCAGATTATTGAAACAATATGCAACCAGGTTTTCAAACATTCACACATTTAAAATTTAAATTTCCAAAATCAATAAAACAAAAGACAAGAACCTAGTAAAATTTGAGTTTGAAGAGGACTAGATGATGCTCAGCTTTTCCTCTTGCTTCCAAATCCAATTCCTCAAAATTTGCCACTCCAATCCAAAAAACACACAAATTTGAAGAATCCTCCTTTTACAAATTTCAATTTTTCTCCAAAATTCAAGATCCTCCAAATTCTCAAGCAAATTCAAACACATAAGGATTTTGCCCTAAAACCCAACAACCCTCATAAATTTCAGAAAACAAACATGGAAAATATCTATTTTTTGAATTTTAGAATTTTAGAATTTAGAATTTAGAATTTTTCAACTTTGACTTTTAAATTCACTTCCCTTTTATTTTTCAATTTTTCCCAAATATGCATAAAATTCCCATAATGAGTAATTTAACTATTACAACATTATAAATTTGATCAATTAATAACATGGATTTACTCAACGATTAATTTATTTAATAATTAGATTAAATTAACAATAAAATAAATTACATCTCAACATAAATCTACAAAGTAATTTCCAATTTAACTATAAGAGCATATATTTTACCATTTTCCTAGCTTGCACAATAAGCTTGAATTTAAAGCCAGAAGACCCAAATAAGACAACTTAAACCGACTAACAACAGACGACACACTAGGACTAGGGTGATGACTCGGCACGGAAATCCTAGCTACTATCTCCCAATCAGATGTCATTGGGCATTGGACACGCTCGAACCTGTGAAACCAAGTGGAGTCGATGTCTTGTACCTGTCAACCTGCAGCAAAGAGCATATCCATATACATAAACATGTCATAAATAAGGCACACAATGAAGAGGAAGTCATGAGATCGCAGGGCACTCGCAAGCGAGTGATGCGATACCGTCCTCTTCACCAATACAATAGTTCTAATTGACGCATCTAACATAGCAGCATAATCGAAAGCATGAACATCATAAATTAAATATACAATTCAGCTATTTCCAAACATGTCATAATAATCATATCCAAATGTAATATCACCACATCAGAATACGTCACGATAAAACAGTGATCCACTGAAATCAAGTACATAGTCCAAGTACAAAGCAAAACTAAAACATAGAATAGGAACCAATAATGTTCGTACAATAGACAAAACGGAGGGGTATTACAGAGAGGGGGGGGAAAGAGTGAGAGGGAAAGACCTAAG